>WSXT02215861.1:0-17320 GCA_011762715.2 Neuroterus valhalla | reverse complement strand
TGTATGTATGTATGTATGTATGTATGTATGTATGTATGTATGTATGTATGTATGTATGTCTGTGAGCACGATAACTTTTAAAACAACTAATATACCTTATCGGCCTTTGGTACACTCTTTCAGTGTCAAAAACTGAAGGTCAAGTTTGTTAGCCAACTATTCTGAGAAAAATTCAAACTGCTAGGGCATTTTGAAAATTTTTTCAAACCATTTTTTTAAAGTTTCAAAATTTGTAAGAGCAGCTTCCTATAGTGAGTAATAAGTGGAAGGATTTATCCCTATGATGTTTTTTTGATACAAACAAAATTGTCAGAGTAATGGCATTTTCGAAATTCGAAAATATAAACAAAAATGAGTATTTTCATCCAAACAACGGAAGATATGAAAAAAAGTCTGGTAGAGAAAATGTTTAAGTGTGATTATTTCTGTCAAAAAAGTCAGTCTTTTGCTAATTTTGTGAATGGCCTCGTTCGTGTATCGGTTACAGTCAAAGCGATGAATCCAGCCAATGTGCACAATGCCCGGTCATTCGGCAGAATGCCTGGTTCGGTCAGTCAATGTGATGAATGCTTCTAAAATTCATCGCTTTGGCAAGGCAATCTTTACAATGAATAGACATTCCATACAACGCCGGTCGCTCGCCATGCAAAGTGAGTAATACATAAAAATTTATCGCTTTGACCAGGCGACGTGGTGTCTTGCAGCCAATTCAGAATGCGATCGCACATGTCGCCTTTTACGAATATTAACAAATAATTATTTGCAAAATTAACAACTTTTTTTCTCTGTAAAAATAAAATTTGAACTCGTGATCTACATAAAAAATTGGTCACATGTATAACTCCTTTACCCGGGTTTTCTCTAAAAAAACATGTATGATAACTAAGAAAAAGAACCTTGAAGAGGCTTTCAAAAACCTTTTGCTGGTACATTGCTTTGACTGTAATTATATTGCTGTGCATTATGCTCGTCAGTATTTATGGGTGCTTTGTGGTCTTCTTGCTCCAAAATGTTGCTGCTTCTTTCTCTAATATATTAATGGAAACCTTAAGTATTTGAAAGTAAGTTTGTGAGAGTCGAGGGGACTCACGTTTAACCAAGCACCCTGGTTCGTCAGAGGCGAAGGGACTCACGTTTAATCAATCGACCTGGTTCGTAAGAGGCGAGGGGGCTCATGTTTATTCAAGCACCCCGGTTCGTGAGAGATGAGGGGACTCACGTTTAATCAAGCACCCTGGTTCGTGAGAGGCGAGGGGACTCACGTTTAATCAAGCATCCCGGTTCGTGAGAGATGAGGGGACTCACATTTATTCAAGCACCGTGGTTCGTGAAATGCGATAGCACTCACGTTCAATCAAGCACACTGGTTCGTAAGAGATGAGGGGACTCACGTTCAATCAAGCACCCTGGTTCGTGAGAGGCGAGGGGGCTCACGTTTATTCAAGTACCCTGATTCGTCAGAGGCAAGGGGACTCACGTTCAATCAAGCACCCCGGTTCGTGAGGAATGAGGAGACTCACGTTTAATCAAGCACCCTTGTTCGTCAGAGACGAGGGGACTCACGTTTAATCAAGTACCCTGGTTCGTGGGAGGCGAGGAGACTCAGGTTTAATCAAGCACCTCGGTTCGTGAAAGGCGAGGGGACTCACGTTTATTCAAGCACCCCGGTTCATGAAGGGCGTAGGGATTCACCTGAAATCGAACACCCTGGTTCGTCAGAGGCGAAGAGGCTCACGTTTAATAACGCAGCCTGGTTCGTGAGAGGCAAAGAGACTCACGTTCAATCAAGCGACCCGGTTCCTTAGAGATGAGGGGATTCACGTTTAATCAATCACCCAGGTTCGTGAGGGATGAGGGGACTCACATTTAATCAAGCAGCCTGGTTCGTAAAAGGCGAGGCGACTCACGTTCAACCAAGCACCCTGGTTCGTGAGAGGCAAGGGGACTCACGTTCAATCAAACACCCTGGTTCGTGAGAGGCGAGGGGACTCGCGTTTAATAAAGCACCCCGGTATGTGGGAGATGAGGGGACTTACGTTTATTCAGGTACCCTGGTTCGTGAGAGGCGAGGGGAATCACGTTTAATCAAGCACCTTGGTTCGTGAAGGATGAGGGGACTCACGTTTAATCAAGCATCCCAGTTTGCGGGAGATGAGGTGACTTACGTTTAATCAAGTACCCTGGTTCGACAGAGGCGAGGGGATTCACGTTTAATCAAGCACCTCAGTTCGTGAAGGATGAGGGGACTCACGTTTAATCAAGCATCCCGGTTCGTGAGGGATGAGGGACTCACGTTTGAAAAAGCACCCTGGTTCGTGAGATGCAAGGGGACTCACGTTCAATCAAGCCCCCCGGTTCGTGAGAGGGAAAGAGAATCACGTTTAATTGAGCGACCCGGTTCCTTAGAGGTGAGGGGATTCACGTTTATTCAAGCACTCTGGTTCATCAGAGGCGAGGGGACTCACGTTTAATCAAGCAACCCGGTTCGTGAGAGGCGAGGGGACCCACGTTCAATCAAGCAACCCGTTTCGTCAGAGACGAGGGGACTCACGTTCAATAAAGCACCCTTGTTCGTAGGAGGCGAGGAGACTCACGTATAATCGAGCATCCCGGTTCGTGAGAGATGAAGGGACTTACGTTTAATCAAGCATCCTGGTTCATCAGAGGCGAGGGGACTCACGTTCATTCAAGCGCCTTGGTTCGTGAGAGGCGAGGGGAATCACATCTAATCAAGCACCCCGGTTCGTAAGAGATGATGGGACTCAGAGGTAATCAAGCACCCTGGTTCGTGAGAGTCGAGGGGACTCACGTTTAATCAAGCACCCTGGTTCGTAAGAGATGAGGAGACTCACGTGTAATCAAGCACCCTGGTTCGTCCAAGACGAGGGGACTCACGTTTATTCAAGCACCCTGGTTCGTCAGAGGCAAGGGGACTCACGTTCAATCAAGCACCCCGGTTCGTGAAGGATGAGGGAACTCACGTTTAATCAAGCACCCTAGTTCGTCAGAGACGAGGGGACTCACGTTCAATCAAGCACCCTGGTTCGTGAGAGGCGAGGGGACTCACGTTCCATCAAGCATCCCAGTTCGTGAGGGATGAGGGGACTCACGTTCAATCAAGCCACCCCGGTTCATGAGGGGCGAAGGGATTCAAGTTAAATCAAGCACTCTGGTTCGTCAGAGGCGAAGAGGCTCACGTTTAATCAAGCACCCCGGTTCATGAGGGGCGAAAGGATTCACGTTAAATCAAGTACCCTAGTTCGTCAGAGGCGAAGAGTCTCACATTCAATCAAGCAGCCTGGTTCTACGAGAGGCAAGGAGACTCACGTTCAATCAAGCACCCCGGCTCGTGAGAGGTGAGGGGACTCACGTTTAATCAAGCACCCTGGTTCGTCAGAGGCGAGGAGACTCACGTTTAATCAAGCACCATGGTTCGCGAGAGGCGAGTGGACTCACGTTTAATCAAGCAGCCTGGTCCGTAAAAGGCGAGGCGACTCATGTTTAATCAAGCACCCCGGTTCGTGAGAGGTGAGGGAACTCACGTTTAATCAAGCACCCTGGTTCGTGAGAGTCGAGGGGACTCACGTTTATTCAAGCACCCCGGTTCGTGAGAGATGAGGGGACTCACGTTTAATCAAGCAACCTGGTTCGTGAGAGGCGAGGGGACTCACGTTTAATCAAGCATCCCGGTTCGTGCGAGATGAGGGGACTCACATTTATTCAAGCACCGTGGTTCGTGAAATGCGAGGGTACTCACGTTCAATCAAGCACCCTGGTTCATGAGAGATGAGGGGACTCACGTTTAATCAAGCACCCTTTTTCGTCAGAGACGAGGGGACTCACGTTTAATCAAGCACCCTGGTTCGTGGGAGGCAAGGAGACTCAGGTTTAATCAAGCACCTCGGTTCCTGAAAGGCGAGGGGACTCACGTACAATCAAGCACCCCGGTTCGTGAGGGATGAGGGGACTCACGTTCAATCAAGCACCCCGGTTCATGAGGGGCGAAGGGATTCACGTTAAATCAAGCACTCTGGTTGGTCAAAGGCGAAGAGGCTCACGTTTAATCAAGCAGCCTGGTTCTACGAGAGGCATGGAGACTCACGTTCAATCAAGCACCCTGGCTCGTGAGAGGTGAGGGGACTCAGTTTAATCAAGCACCCTGGTTCGTGAGAGGCGAGGGGACTCACGTTTAAAAAAGCACCCCGGTTTGTGGGAGATGAGGGGACTTACGTTTTATCAGGTACCCAGGTTCGTGAGAGGCGAGGGGAATCACGTTTAATCAAGCACCTTGGTTCGTGAAGGATGAGGGGACTCACGTTTAATCAAGCACCCCAGTTTGTGGGAGATGAGGGGACTTACTTTTAATCAAGCACCCTGGTTCGTCAGAGGCGAGGGGACTCACGTTTAATCAAGCACCCTGGTTCGTGAAGGGCGAGGGGACTCACGTTTATTTAAGCATCCCGGTTCGTGAGGGGCGAAGGGATTCACGTGAAATCGAACACCCTGGTTCTTCAGAGGCGAAGAGGCTAACGTTCAATCACGCAGCCCGGTTCGTGAGAGGCGAAGAGACTCACGTTTATTCAAGCGACCCGGTTCCTTAGACGTGAGGGGATTTACGTTTAATAAAGCACTCTGGTTCGTCAGAGGCGAGGGGACTCACGTTTTATCAAGCACCCTGGTTCGTCAGAGGCGAGGGGACTCACGTTCAATCAAGCACCCTTGTTCGTAGGAGGCGAGGAAACTCACGTTTAATCGAGCACCCTGGTTCGTGAGAGGCGAGGGGACTCACGTTCAATCAAGCATCCCGGTTCGTGAGAGTCGAGGGGACTCACGTTCAATCAAGCACCCCGGTTCGTGAAGGATGAGTGGACTCACGTTTAATCAAGCAGCCTGGTCCGTAAAAGGATAGGCGACTCACGTTTAATCAAGCACCCCGGTTCGTGAGAGGTGAGGGAACTCACGTTTAATCAAGCACCCTGGTTCGTCAGAGGCGAGGGGACTCACTTTTGATCAAGCACCCTGGTTCGTGAGAGTCGAGGGGACTTACTTTTAATCAAGCACCCTGGTTCGTCAGAGGCGAGGGGACTCACGTTTAATCAAGCACCCTGGTTCGTGAAGGGCGAGGGGACTCACGTTTATTTAAGCATCCCGGTTCGTGAGGGGCGAAGGGATTCACGTGAAATCGAACACCCTGGTTCTTCAGAGGCGAAGAGGCTAACGTTCAATCACGCAGCCCGGTTCGTGAGAGGCGAAGAGACTCACGTTTATTCAAGCGACCCGGTTCCTTAGACGTGAGGGGATTTACGTTTAATAAAGCACTCTGGTTCGTCAGAGGCGAGGGGACTCACGTTTTATCAAGCACCCTGGTTCGTCAGAGGCGAGGGGACTCACGTTCAATCAAGCACCCCGGTTCGTGAGGGATGAGGGGACTCACGCTTATTCAAGCACCCCGGTTCGTAAGGGATGTGGGGGCTCACGTTTAACCAAGCACCCTGGTTCGTGAGAGGCAAGGGGAATCACGTTCTATCAAACACCCTGGTTCGTGAGAGGCGAGGAGACTCACGTTGAATC
Organism: Neuroterus valhalla; assembly: GCA_011762715.2. Taxonomy (NCBI): domain Eukaryota; kingdom Metazoa; phylum Arthropoda; class Insecta; order Hymenoptera; family Cynipidae; genus Neuroterus; species Neuroterus valhalla. The sequence goes on along the minus strand of WSXT02215861.1, from coordinate 11,749 downwards.
AAGCACCCCGGTTCGTGAGGGGCGAAGCGATTCACGTTTAATCAAGCATCCTGGTTCTCTAGAGGCAAATAGGCTCACGTTTAATTAAGCAGCCCGCTTCTTGAATAGCGAGGGGGCTCACGTTTCATCAAGCACCCCGGTTCGTGAGTGGCGAAGGGATTCACTTTATATCAAGCACCCTGGTTCGTCAGAGGCGAAGAGGCTCACGTTTAATCAAGCAGCCTGGTTCGTGAGAGGCAAGGAGACTCGCGTTCAATCAATCACCCAGGTTCGTGAGGGATGAGGGGACTCACATTTATTCAAGCAGCCTGGTTCGTAAAAGGCGAGGTGACTCACGTTCAACCAAGCACCCTGGTTCGTGAGAGGCAAGGGGACTCACGTTCAATCAAACACCCTGGTTCGTGAGAGGCGAGGGGACTAACGTTTAATCAAGCACCCTGGTTCGTGAGAGGCAAGGGGACTCACGTTCAATCAAGCACCCTGTTTCGTGAGAGGCGAGGGGACTAACGTTTTATCAAGCACCTTTGTTCGTGAGAGGCGAGGGGACTCACGTTCAATCATGCACCCCAGTACGTGAGGGATGAGGGGACTCACGTTTAATCAAGCAGCCTGGTTCGTAAATGGCGAGGCGACTCACGTTCAATCAAGCACCCCGGTTCGTGAGAGGTGAGGGGACTCACGTTTATTCATGCACCCTGGTTCGTCAGAGGCGAGGGGACTCACTTTTAATCAAGCACCCTGGTTCGTGAGAGTCGAGGGGACTCACGTTTAATCACGAACTCCGGTTTCTGAGTGATGAGGGGACTTACGTTTAATCAAGCACCCTGGTTCGTCAGAGGCGAAGGGACTCACGTTCAATCAAGCACCCCGGTTCGTGAGGGATGAGGGGACTCACGTGTAATCAAGCACCCCGGTTCGTGAGAGGCAAGGGGACTCACGTACAATCAAACACCCTGTTTCGAGAGAGGCGAGGAGACTCACGTTTAATCAAGCACCCCGGTTCGTGAGGGGCGAAACAATTCACGTTTAATCAAGCACCCTGGTTCTCCAAAGACAAATAGGCTCACGTTTAATCAAGCAGCCCGGTTCTTGAAAGGCGAGGGGGCTCACGTTCAATCAAGCACCCCGGTTCGTGAGGGGCGAAGGGATTCACCTTATATCAAGCACCCTGTTTCGTCAGAGGCGAAGAGGCTCACGTTTAATCAAGCAGCACGGTTTGTGAGAGGCGAGGGGACTTACGTTTAATCAAGCACCCTGGTTCGTGAGGGATGAGGGGCTCACGTTTATGCAAGCACCCCGGTTCGTAAGGGATGTGGGGGCTCACGTTCAACCGAGCACCCTGGTTCGTGAGAGGCAAGGGGACTCACGTTCAATCAAACACCCTGGTTCGTGAGAGATGAGGGGACTTGCGTTTAATCAAGCACGCTGGTTCGTCAGAGTCGAGGAGACTCACGTTTAATCAAGCACCCTGGTTTGTGTGAGGCGAGGGGATTCACGTTCAATCAAGCATTCCGTTTCGTAAAGGATAAGGGGACTCACGTTTAATCAAGCACCCTGGTTCGTGAGAGGCAAGGGGACTCACGTTCAATCAAGCACCCTGGTTCGTGAGAGGCGAGGGGACTCACGTTTAATCAAGAACCTCGGTTCGTGAGAGGCGAGGGGATTCACGTTTAATCAAGCATCCCGTCTCGTAAGGGGCAAAGGGATTCACGTTAATTCAAGCATCCTGGTTCGTAAGAGGTGATGGGACTCACGTTTATTCAAGCACCCCGGTTCTTCAGAGGCGAAGAGGCTCACGTTTAATCGAGCAGCTTGGTTTTTAAAAGGCGACGAAGCTCACGTTCAATCAAGCACCCCGGTTCATGAGGGGCGAAGGGATTGACGTTAAATCAAGTACTCTGGTTCGTCAGAGGCGAAGAGGCTCACGTTTAATCAAGCACCCCGGTTCGTGAAAGGTGAGGGGAATCACGTTCAATCAAGCACCCTGGTTCGTCAGAGGCGAGGGTAATCACGTTTAGTCAAGCACCCTGGTTTGTCAGAGGCGAGGGAACTCACGTTTCATCAAGCACCCCGGTTCGTGGGAGGCGAGGGGACTCACGTTTAATCAAGCACCTTAGTTCGTCAGAGGCGAGGGGACTCATGTTTAATCAAGCACACTAGTTCGTGAGAGTCGAGGGGACTCACCTTTAGTCAAGCACCTCGGTTTGTGAGAGATAGGGGACTTACGTTTAATTAGGCAGCCTGGTTCGTCAGAGGCAAGGGGACTCACGTTTATTCAAGCACCCCGGTTCGTGTGGGATGAGGGGACCCACGTTTAATCAAGCACCCCGGTTCGTGAGGAATGAGGGGACTCACGTTTAATCAAGCACCCTGGTTCTTGAAAGGCGAGGGGACTCACGTTCAATCAAACACCCCAGTTCGTGAGAGGCAAGGGGTCTCACGATAATCAAGCACCCCACAGAAGGGATCTAAAATCGACTGTAACGTCCACGTGGTGGGCTCTGGGAACTATAATTATTGTAGGCTGACTACAGGCGTTCAATTATACAAGGGGACTGTTTTAGTATTTAACAACGAGCTTCTGGAGCTCTGGAATAGATATTGTGGGTTAACTGAATTTGAATGTATACCCAGTATACGCAGTACGCACCCAGTATACGGTGTGCTCACAGTTTTTGGTCTTTCTAACTATGCTCTTCCTCTTCAATTATTTCGGGGATTAAATATGTTTTATGACATAAATTGAAGTTTTTTTTGGCGCAAGATGAAAGTGGCACTCGGAACAGTACCAATGGGAAAAAAATTTCAAAATTTTCACAAAATTTTTCTTTTAGGGTGTGTTTGTCGGGTAAACTTTATAAATTTTCTCCAGCATCCTACAATCTGAAACCATAAGAAAGTTTTTTCTCATCGAAATCGGCCAAGCCGTTCTTGAGAGAAGCGACTTCATTGATTTTTCTTTTGACCCCCATAACTCCCATAAAAATCATTTTTAGGGGATAATGCTCCAGAGTATTTCACTACCTATCAACGCCATCTTTTGGTAAAAATATGGTCCTGATCATTGAAATTATCTAATCACTAATAATAAATCTTGCAAATGCAAGTTTGTTCGTTTGTTTTCCAATGCTTTCACGCGTGAACCAATCAACCGATCTTCCTGAAATTTTTTACTCATATTTTTAGGAGTACACTAGTACAGTGAAGGACATAGGATAGTCTTTACGAAAAAAATTAGATTCTTTTTTTAAGAGCGACAAAAATTGATACTCGAATATATGAGCTACGTAAGAGCTATCATTATTTATAAGTTCCACAGATGGCGATGCATGTTAGTTTATTGACCGACACTTCAACATTTCACTTTATCTAGGTTGGGTAAGCAATCAATAGATGGCACCATGTTTCGATTTCCTGATGCTACAATCTTCTCTACACCTCACGTGTATTTGAGGTACAGCAAAGCGTGGTGATTTTGACTGCGATATTATCATACAGACAGACAGAGGCTAATTTTGACTTTGCGTAAGTGGTAGGGGTAAAGTTTCGGCTATCTCAAATATCTCGAGCACGGTTTATCATAAAGCAATGCCGACAAAATTCTTGAATTTCCTTATAAAGATTTGCACTTTTTAAGGATGCACCTCTTGACCTACACATAAAAAAAACAACAACATATACTTCAGGGGAACTACAGTAGATTTCCCGATTTTCACAATAACAATGAACACTAATAAAACACCTCTACGCTGTTCAACAAATACTTGTTCAGCTGCCCTCAACGAAAACTGTTGAAAAAATTCTAAACGCAAAACAGTTACAAAAGACACGTTGGAAGACCCCAGTGGGTATACTTACCTGCACATCAACAATCTTGTTTTGTACTGTAACCCTTAATCCCTAATATTGAAAAGTCAAAGATTTTCAAATTCAGGAAAGGAAACAGAAGGGATGAAGATTTCGCATAAAAATAGGAGGGCGAAATAAAGGTTTATGTGTCAGGCACGTTGAACTGGGGTTTTGAGGGGAAGAGCAATTTTCAGCAGTAATCTATTGTAATTTTACAAATTATAGAAATTTTTTCACTTGAAGGCCTGTGTGACAAGCGTGTCTGAATATATATTTATATATTTATATTTATATTACTATAAGAATTATGATAATTTTGTCTGTTAACATGAGCTTTTGCGGGAAAGATACTCATATTATGTATTATATAATTTTTGCAGCATTGTCCGTCATGAGAAAGTTAAAACTTGAGTCCTAAGAGGATTTCATGTATTTCACGATTTTTTTTTTGCGTTTTTCGAAAACTTTATAATTCACCAAATATATTTTCATGTCCTGTAATTGTCAGAAAAGCCTACCTAATAAACACTAAGTATATATTTTTATTTATTCAAAGAAAAAAATATTATTTTAAATAAAAAATGTCCAAAAATGTATTCAAAATTTGATGGAAGTAAGATCTGGATTAAGAATAGCGATTCGCATGCGCAAGATTGAATTTCCTTTGATAAGAGGTCATCCATAAAAGACGTCCGGGGTTTTGGTGTGATTTCGGACACCCTCCTCCTGCTGGTCCATTTCTGTCCACATTTTTTGACCCCCCCCTGTAAAGGACGTCCAAATACTGACCTGACCCCCCCTTATCTCGACATAGTAAAACAATTATGCTTTAATTCTTTGAATTATTTTATTATTATTCATTTGTTATAATAATAATGGCATAAATCTCTTAGTAATAAATTATAAATTATAATAATGTAATTAATATGATAAGTTATTAAATTATTCTCTTGAACATGTAGGTAATATTTGATATTGTTGATAAAATGTATCAAGTTTCACAAAGTTTTCAAAAAAGTAGGTTGAAGTTTTTTTTGCATTGATTTGCAAATTTCTATAGTTACAATTCATTTCAGAATATTCCCTTCTAAAACCGGAAGTAACTATTTATGCATAGGCAACTGGAAAGATCTAAAGTTAAAGTAATAATTTGGTTTCAGAATTAGGATTAAGAGAACAGAGTATAAGTGTAATGATTCTTCGAAAAGCATAATAAAAAAATGAGACAGCGTTCAATATGTGTATAAATTTTTTTTGAGCATGGATTGATCAAATAATAATTATTTGGAAAAGGCTCGGACGTCCAGTAAGTCTTAGACCCCCACCCTCCCCTTGTCCACGATTCGTCCAAATTTTCTGACCCCCCAAGCCCTCCTAGCACTGGATGTCTTTTATGGATGCCCCCCAAGTACATTCAAGGAAAGCGTTTGTTTTTTGAAGTCGAATGATGTTTGCTGTCATTGTATACGAACCTCCCCTCCCAAACTAACCCAGTCACCGAGCCCACTCAGTCCGGCCAACCTCTGCCTTCTCCTGTACTGACTCGCGGATCCAGGGTCCCCCTGTGCCGCCTCTTGCGCTGCTGCCAACCTGTAACATTAAAATAATAACGTTAGCAATTCTATCACAAGAAAATTCATAAAAGTGCATTCATTGGCAATAGTAAGTGCACCGAAGGTTTATCGCCCTCAAAAAAATATTCCCTGACTCGGCCAAACTCCAGTTACTGCTGAAATATACATAGGCAAGACATGCACAATACGAATCACTCAGTGTTGTTCCTGGCCGAAAACAAGACTCCATTTTATGTCTTGGAGTCCAGCTCAAGATGAAGAAAACACTATGACCCACGGTTGCCTAAGCCTCTGAAGGCCATCATCAATCCGCTCTATATTTTTTCAAGATTGTTCATATTATTTATATAAAGCTCTCTTTCATGCATGAATACATTCTTTCGCCAATCAAAATTATATTTTTGGATATCAAATCTCTGGATGCTATCTACTATTACCCACCTACAACAGTTAACCAGATACTTTCGTGTATGAAATGACAATTCTAATCTTTTTATAGCAAATTCTAGTTTTTTTGTGGTTGTTGAGACAAGCAGGTTAATAATTTTGAACTTGGAAAACATTTCTTGGGAATTTAAAAGTCCTTTTGATTCTGAAATTTTTATTCAGAACAGACGTCAACTTTTTGTTTTAACCGTAACAAAACTTTTTTTATTTTGACCCCGGGTAATGTTGAAGCTCACCAGCTCTCTTTTGGAAGTTGGAACTGCGAATTTGGAATGAATTTTCTTCAAAAGAAATTCGGGATTAGGGGTATTAATTTGGATTGAGATACGCAATGTAAAAATTTCTATACAGAAAACACGTTATGGAAAATATTGGACTATATCGTACATAGATTTGAAGGGACCCTTAAGAAACTTCTTAACCCATGGTCCAACGAAAAAGGTCTATCGAATTATATTTGAGATATTTCCATATGCGGTTTGATTTATGGAGAAAGATTTAAATTATTGAGCTAATCTGGGAATGCGCAAAAGAGTTACGTGGCAATCACGATTGTGCAGAATACTGCTACTGCACATTATTATGCAGTATGAATTTGTAGGGTAACTTCAACTAGGCAGTAAATTACCAATGTACTGAAATGTGTGCAGAAGAGTTATGCTGCTCACGAATTTGCTCATTACAAATATAAGGTACCTATTATCTTGCAGTACAGTACTACCTTCTTTCATTTGTGCAAACTAATAATACTGCACAGAATCCTATAAAATATAGTTATATAAGAATATGGGGAGATGTTGAAATCCTAGTTTTTCACATCTTGAAATAAAAATACAATTTTTTCGAGTAGCAGGAAGGTTGATAAAAAATATTCTTCTCAATTCCTTGCGGCACAGCTAGACTTTTTATTCGTAAATGTTCACAATGTTGCAACGTTTCGTTAACGTTACGTTCTCCTTATCAGGCTATTCTATAGGAACGAAGCGAATGAAACAATAGAATAGATATATTTCATCAGAATTTAAAATAGAAGGAGAAATAATCCAATAATATTTTTTGGAAATTGTTTCTTACCATGGTGTTCAATAGATTCTTGTGTTATTTTTCAGGAGAGGTCCAATAGTTTTTCGTCATATTTGTGGTCCATATTAAAATATATTGTAATTGTCATTGAAATAAGAGAGTATTTCAAACACTTTCATGAACAGGTTGAAGAGAAAATTTTTTGGTTAAAAAAGTAAAAACCCGACGGATTAAATATATTGTTAACCGGAGCGTAAGTCAATGCACCTACGCTCTCATCGAGTTCAAGTACACTGGAGCAATGCGCCCGAATTCTATAATTTATTCTGTTACACTAAAATTGCACCAAGGATTCACAAGTATTTTACAATGTTAGCAGTTCTACAAGCGTAGATGTAGAAAATGGAAAGATCACTTTTGTAAAAATTGAATCATGAATTGAGCTTTTTTGTAGTTTTATCATTTTTACGCTTATCAAAAAAGTTTCAAGTAAAAAATTCTAAGAACATGCCATATGCCGGGTCATAATATTCAGGGTCAGTAATCTGATTCAAACTTCTTTCACCTTATTTCTTGATAAGTACCATTTCTGCAAAACATCTTTTATAATAATTGGGTTCCCGATAAAAAATTTCAATATTATCCCAGTCAATAAAAGAAATGTCTTTATTATGGAATTAAATCAAATATTTGCTGATGACCCCATGGTATTTTGGTTTGAGTCTTATAATATTCCGGTGTTCTTCTCTTCGGATTCTTTAGGGTCGTTTAGTTTGTCCTACGTAAGTTTTACCACATTTAAATTAGAATTTATAAACAACATTGCATTGATTCAAAGTTTCCAAACGGTCTTTCCCGAGGGTGATATATTTGTCAAGTTTGGAATCAGCGCGGAAGACCGTTTGGATATTGAAGTTATTGAGTAAACGTTTTATATTTCCAGAGAGGTCGTCATTAAAACTTATAGAAATTATTTCTTTTCTGTCAACTATGGTTAGAGTTTCTAATGGTTTGGACGTTGTTCTATTTGGATTCTATTTCTTTTAATCTTTTGGTGATAATTGTTTCAACAAATTCTTTCGTATAACTGTTATAATACAGAAGCTTTCTTACTATGTTCAAGTTTTTTGCATGAAATTTCTTGTCCAAAAGAATGATTGCGGAGTCTGCAATGTTTTTTATTATTCCGATTTTAGGCTGCAATGGGAGTTTTGAAAAGAAATTTGAAAGTCTATTTGAGTCCGTACTATTTCGAGACCAATTTTGTTTTTAAATTACCGTTCTTGTCTCTGATGACTCAACATTAAAAAAACTGATGGTATTTTCTTTTTCAATTTTGTATAGGCATTTGAGTCTAGGGTGGTACGAGTTGAATTTCTGAATTGTTTCCTGCATTTTATCGGTTGGGATGATTAGAACCGTTTCATCCACATGCCGATAATAAACTGGTATTTACTATTTAAGTTCACTAGGAACATCAACTTCTATATCCTGTATAACAATATCGGCCAGTGTTCCTGAAATTGATGAACCCATAGGGGATCCAAACGTTTGTTTGGAATAACAATCATAAAACTTAGAAAAGGAATCCAAAAGAATTTGTGTGTTGGTTTTGATAGTGTTCCATCTGTTTTCGATACCTCAAGGTACCAATTCTAGTGGAACGTTAGTGGATGGTGATGAGACATCAAGAGAAACAAGAGTGTGATTGCTAGGAATTTCATTATTCATTATAATTTTTTTTAAATGTCTTGAATTTTTGATGAAGGATTCAAGTTTAGGTAAGACAGCTAAAACTATATTGTTTATGTTTTTGCCGAAAAATATGTAGGAGTGTTAATCGATGATATAACCAGTCTCAAGGGGTAATTTGTTTTTTGAATTTTTGGTAATACATAAAGCCTAGCAATATTTGTATTTTCTAGAATCAAATCTTTTCTGCCAATTTTCCTACCTAGATGACCTTTAGTTCTCCACTCATTAGTTAATTTAAATGTGTCTCTTTTAAGAACTTTTAACGGATTGTAATCAAGTTTTTCATAGGTTTTTTTATCATTGAGTAACAATTTTATCTTGTCTTTGTATTCTTCAGTTCTCATCATTACTGTGACTTGGCCTTTGTCGGCACGAGTGAACAGTAATTCTTGATGGTTTTTCATAAAAACTTGTGTATCTTTTATACCTTTGGCTATTGTCCGTTCAATATCAGTTATTTCATTAGGTTTTTTGACATAATTTGATGCTACTGATAGTGTTTCGTGCTATAATTCTTCGTGTAACCCGTTAGGTATTTTATAAGAAAACCGTTGCTGAATTTTTCACCCAGTCTAAGGGTTTCAGAAACTGAATCAGAGATTGTGACGTCTGGAAGATTTGTCAACCAAGGATCTGTGTGAATTTCGTTATTGTTAATACTATCTTCAATTCTATGTTTGTTCAGTTGTACATTTTTATACCTATGGTACCTTATGGAAGTTTTAATTTTGTTGCTAAATTTAATAATAATGCTGTTGTTAATTATTATTTTACCCTCCCAACCGATGAAATTAAGGAAACAATTCAAAAATTAGACTCGTACCACCCTAGACTCCAATTCACATACGAAATTGAAAAAAAATACTATTAGTTTCCTGAATGCTGCGATCAACAGAGACGAAAACGGTAATTTGGGAAAAAATTGGTATCAAAAAAATACAGACTCAGATAGACTTTTAAATTTCTTTTCAAATTACCCATTACAGTATAAAATCAGAATAATAAAAAACATTGCAGGCTCTGCAATAATTCTACCGGACAAGAAATTTCATGCAAAAAACTTGAACATAGTACGAAAACTTCTGTATTATATCAAAATGAAGGCAAGACAGCAGCCTCCAAATAATGAAATAAACATAGGAGATGTAGATAATAATGACCTAATCGAAGCTGAAGGCAACGGTGCTAGGAATAATGAAGAAGAAGGGCCGGGTCCACTAGAACTACATCCGAAAATCAACTTTCACGTTGATTTGAACAGCGAAATCCCCGAAAAACTTCAGCACCTTGGAAGGAATTTCGGCGAAGCTTTATTGGAGTTCAGAAATGTAGAACCGACGAAAAGGCATACTTTGCCGAAAATATTTATCTTAAATGACCTGTATGCACTGATAGGACACCTCAACAACAAGGTTTTGCCTTTGCACTTGAATGCAGAATTATCAGTGTAACAGATGCAAACTCTTGTATATTGTGCGGCTGTGTAGTCGTCAGAACCCTAGGTCGTAGAACAAGACCTACAGATGCAGTCTCTGCCCGAAGGCGTGAACAAGATCCCCCATTCAAAATCAGGTTGGATATTGATGTCAGCAATGTACGGGGCAAATTGTGTCGACTATTCCAATATAAGAAAGGAAATAGTACCACAAAGCTGATACACCATGTTCATAATATCATCTACCCTCGGAACATCGGGACACTGAAACCAGCAGTATTAGATGAGATAATAGATTTTCATTGTCCAAGACTTGGTGTTCTTACTGACAGACTTCATTCATATAACAAGAGTAGTGCATGAAGGCAGCAAAATCGAACTTTCCAGGAAGATGAAAGGAGATTCTATCGTGAACTACAAAAGGAGCAGAACAAGCAGCTAAATACCAAAGTTCCTCAATTGGAAGATATAGGCAACTACAAGTCAGGTATTTGAGGCAAAAATAACAGAAGCAATTTAGACGCTGCGCAGTTCCAACTAGGAAAGGAAAGGGCAGGAGAGAACCCCGAAATGGGGCCTACCATCATCACATACTCAGACAGTTCGGCGGTTTTGGCAAGATCCAGTATTTGGAAAGTTTCAGGTCCGGACATGGTGCACAACTTCTGGTACAAGTACCTTATAAGTGTGCACACTGCATTGGCGAGAAGTTTCCAGAAGAACCTAACCAAAGAACAAAAAGGATGTTGCAAAAACTTGCCGGGTAGAAAAGATGTACACTGTAAAAAGTGAAATGTCGATTTACAACGACAGTCGTTGGAAATAAAGGTGCCAATGAGAGTCAATGTATTTTGACAACGGTCGGTACAGCAGTTTTACAACGGTCAATGTATTTTGACAACGGTGAGCACAGCAATTTTACACGAGCGCGGTAAAATTGCTGTTCCAACCGTTGTCAAAATACATTGACCGTCATTGGCACCTTTATTTCTAACGACTGTCGTTGTAAATCGACATTTCACTTTCCACAGTGTAGTTTCCATTGACGCTGTGGCCATGACGCAAGCTAGGAAACATCAAAGAAACTTGCACATGGCTTACATTGACTACAAGCAAACGTTTCCTCCGGTACCACATGACTATTTGGTTCAAGTTTTGAAAATATACAAGATATGCCCACGCATCATTGATCTTCTAGGTCGAGCGATGATGCTTTGGGAAACAAAAATCGAGTACTTTGATCATGGTCCACCAGGGAAAACTAGACCGATTCGCATTACGACGGGTATCTTTCAAGGGGACTTCTTCAATGCATCATGAATCTGTTTAGCTATGAATCCATTGAGCCAAACTCTAAATAGCATGTCTCATGGATTCAGAATTCATGATGATGAGGATGGTCATGCACTAACTCATCTTCTGTACATGGATGACCTAAAGCTGTGCGCTTGTTCAAACCAGAAACTGCAGCAAGTGATGAATGTCAAAAGACAGTTTTCAAATGACATCCACATGGAGTTTGGACTAGATAAATACAGAACAGTGCAATTCAATCGAGGAGAATTGGAAACCGAAGATTGGGGGAACGGGGATGAGAACCGTATAGAGACAATGGTTGAGGGTGAGTCATATAAATATCTGGGTATTCTTGAGTCCAAGGGTATAC
>WSXT02215850.1:0-17322 GCA_011762715.2 Neuroterus valhalla | reverse complement strand
GTGAAGGCACCACAATCGAAAATTATACCAGATGTTCTCAAGAGGGTTTGTGACGGCTTGATTGGCAAAATGTAAATTCTCAGAAATTCTATCTGTAGCTCTTGAATAAAAAATTTAGACATTTGATTTTTTGAAACTACAATTCTATTATTTTCGAGGGTTCAGAGCTGGTCTAAGGGTATAAAAATAAAAGTCAGGAACCCTGTGCACCTAAATTGATGTGGAACTTGTGCGATTATCGCAATTATAGATGGAACTTGAGGTAGCGACTAAACAGCAATATATTTTTAGGGAATAGGTTATTATATCCAAATAATCTTCAATTTTTCGCGTCAGAGTTCTTCCATCCCAAACTTTAGAAATGTATGCGAAATTCGGAAATCTTAGTAATAAGAGTAAGAGTGTGAATTGATTCGATATAATAAAAGTTTGGAACTTCATATGTTTCATATGTTGCTTCTTTCCGAGAATCCCAGAATAAAATTCTACAAAAATGGTGATGCTGAGGAAAGGAAAAGTGACTTGCCAAAATCCTGTCACTTCCATGCAATACACGGTACTAGCAAGCGTGCGTTGTGCGTAGCAGCACGTTTAGCCGGTTCTTGAATGCGGAGATTTACAACAGTGTACGGCAGTGTCAGGAGTGAAACTCCTGCAGCGAAAAAACAATGCAAACTTTGTACTGATTGCGCAATCATAAAAACGATATTTCTTACACATCCAACACACATCTGCAAAAAAACGTTACTTTCTTTCCTGAAAGAAGATACATTTACGGCTCATTTCAGACCTATTGTTTGAGTTTATCGAACGGCAATTATATCATGGCACTATCAGTGTGAACTTTCCATTGTTTCGTCGTTGCTGAAGTTTCACTTTCGACATTCGTGGTTCTACACCCATTTTCTTTTTTTCCCGTCACGTCTTGCGACTGTTAAATACTTGTTATTATTGATATTTTTTTTATATCTATTACAAATGATTCACATTCAACGATAAATTATTAAGTCGAAGGAACAAATTTTATTATTTTAATGATCTAATAAAAATCGGATACCCAATCTCTATTGTCAAAAACCCACTTTGAATAGCTATAATATTGACAGGTTGTCAGTTGGTCGTGGGGGCTAAGGCATGTGCTTTGGACCCACACCGGCTGGTTGTGGGTTTGATTCCCGCCTTGCACTCTGGAAGAGCTTCGGCGGCCCACGCGGTGAACACTTGCCTAGCAAGGGAGTGTTCATCTCCGGAGAGTCGTGGTGCCGGTACCTCTTGAGAAAAAGGTTACTCTAAGTACTTGGGGCTGGGGTTCTTGGTAGTTCGGAACCCACCTTGAGCTGTAGGTCCTTCTTACTTACTACTAAGGTAGTGGTAGGTTGTGTAAAAGGAATTGTGGAGAGGTTCGAAGAAAATATAAACCCTCAGGGAACACATTGAATCAACCAATGAACTATAATATTGACAGGACTGCGTAGCAGAATTTATCAATAAATAAAATATATCTCTCAATCGGGAACCATGAAATTTCAAACGTTTTCAAAATGGTTAAACATTGAGAATTTCATGTTTAAACTACTCAGCTGACGAAAGGACGGCGAAGGGTACATCTGAAGAGACATTAGAAACGTAGAAGTTAAGAGCGAAAAGTTTGGGATCTATCGATAGTTTTATGAAATGGAGAAGAGGGGAAAGGAGCAGTGAGGAAACAGGAGAAATAGGGGCTTAAACTCCCGGAAATGATGAGGACACCATCGTGGAAACAAAGTAGCAATAGTGAGAGGATGGATGATAGCAGAGATGAGTCTGGGGGAGCGTCGAAGAACCTCAATTTGAAAGAAATTCGTAAAATGATGGTAGAGGTAATGGAAATGCAGGAAAAGAGATAGGAGGAACGGGAGAAAAGAAATGAAACAATAAATATGATGGGAAATGGCGGAACTCAGGACAGAAATGGGAGAAATTGAGGAAAGACGTGGAGAAAAGGGTGCGAAGCCTAGAGCATCAACTAGAGAAGCAGAAGGAGCCAAAGGAAAGAGTAGAGAATTTAGAAAGAAGGATAGAAAAAACGCAAAAAGCAATCAAGAAATTTGAAGAGAGGAATGGAGAAGGAAGAGGGGAATAAAGGACGGTTGAGAAAAATAGAAAGGAGAACGGATAAGAGTGAGAGAGAGAGAGAGAGAGAGAGAGAGAGAGAGAGAGAGAGAGAGAGAGAGAGAGAGAGAGAAGAATATAGTGATAAAAGGTATAAGATTAGAGGGGAGAAATTTGAAAGAATTGTACAAGAAGTGCTAGATAGTATAAATTCGAAGGTAGTGGTAGAAGAAGAGGAGAGTATATGAATGGATAAAAAAAGTAGGGACAAAATGGTACTGGTGAAATCGAAGAGTAAGGAAGATAAGAGGGAGGTTATGTTGAAGAAAAGGCAATTACCTGAAAGTGAACAGAGAACAGAAGATGAGCGATTGGACACGGGAACAAAGGAATATGCAGTATAAATTGAAGGAAATAGAAAAGAGGAGAAGAGGAATAGGAAGGAAATGAAGCATGGGAAAATAATAATACGAGATATATGGTGGGATCGAGATGAAGAGGCAGAACAGTTGGTAATTACTGTGGTGCAGGGGGCCTGGAAGAGAAAGGAAGGGGAGAGAGGGGAATGAAAAATAGAAAAAGCGAAAAGAAAAAGGGAAAGAAGAGAGTGATGAATGGAAAATATGTTGCTGGAATAAAGCAGGATTTGAGAGAAAATATAGAGAATACATGACAAATTTTGAACAGTTATAGGTACTAGTGATGATGGAAACGTGGCTAGATAAAAAAGGATGGAAATAAGTGAGGGGAAGGTTACCAAAAGGATACAATTAGTAGATTCAAAATTCAAAGAGGAAGAATAGGAAAACCATAGTAATTGGAGATATGGTCATAGGAGAAAGGAAAGAATATCTAGCACAGGAGGATAGGAGCGTAACAAAGGAGGAAATTGAAGGTTTATTGGTAGGAGAGATAAAGATGGTAGGAGAAATATGGAAGATAGTGGGAGTGTATGTGAACCGAGACATTTAGGAGAAATCCAAGGAGATAAAAGAGCTGATGGAAGAAAATGAAGAGGGTAATAAGTTTGCCATAGGAGGAGATTTCAATGCGAGAACAGGATACAGAGGCGGAAGGAAATAGGGAGAAGAGGGAAATCCAAAGACAAGGTACTGAATGGGGAAGGGGAGAAGTTGTTAAAGTGCTTAGAGAAAATGGGATGGTTTTTAAAAAACAAAAATATAGAGGGGGATGAGCAAGGTGAATATACACGTTTGGGAGGTGAAAAGGGAACGCCCATCGACTATGTGATAGAAGACGGCGAGGTAACAGAAGTCAAGAAACTAGAGACAGGAGAATATATAGATGACAAGGAAAGCTAAAAGATGTGAAAATGGGAGAAGGGAATGTTAATTAAGAGATGGAAATGATGATAGGATAAATAAAGAGTGTTAAAGGAAACAAGTAAGGAAGAAGTTAGTGAGGAAGAGAGCGGGAATGGATGAGATAGAGAAAGGAAAAAGTAGTGCAGATGAATATAGAAGAAAAAAGAAGAATTATACTGACATGTGTGTTACGAAAAAAGAAGAGAAAAAAAGGAGGTCTGAAGAATAGACGGAGAAAGCTAGAACATAAGAATTGGTTTGGAAAGTAGTAAATAAAGAAAGAAAAAGTATGAAAGTGGTGAGCCAGGATATACAACTGGTAGAATGGAAAAAGTTTTTCATCTATCTGTTAGGAAGGGTAAAGAATAAAGTCAGGAAGGGCGGAAGAGAGAAAAGAGGACATTTCAAGAGAAGAAATAATAAATTTTTTAGGGATAATGAAAGAGGGGAAAGCTTCAGGTTTGGATAGGATCCCAAATGAAATTCGGGATTATGAGGGGGATGAACTAAAAGAATGGGCATGGGCAATGTGCAATAGGGTATAGAAAGGAGAGGGTTGGCCAGAGATATGGGAAGAAGGGATTGTAGTCCCGATATTGAAAAAACGCTAAGGAGGAGAGGTTGATGATTATAGGAAAGTCACGCTGATGCCAACCTTGTACTAGTTATATGTAACGGTATTATCGGAGAGATTAAAGAAAGGAGTTGAGGAAAATAAGATGGTGTTCCAAATTAGACCAGGTTTAGAAAAGGAATGGTGGTGATAGACAACATGTACGTTGTAAATCGTATAACAAATAGTAGGATGAAGAGGAGAAGGAAGGAATGATAGCTATGTTCGTAGACCTAAAAGCGGCGTTCGATTCTCTGAACCGGGAAGAAATGGAGAAGGTTATGGTAAAAAAAGTTATAAGGGGAGGTCTTATAGAGAGTTTCAGAAATATTTCGTGAGACAAAAAGCAGGGTACGAGTGAACGATCATGTAGGCGATAGTTTCTGGTTGGTGGGAGAAAAGGAGAAGGAGGAAAAAAATTATGGACTGGGAGATGGAAGGGTGTGAAGATAGGAGAAGTAAAAGAGTTTATATATTTGGTATACACCTTGCAAGCAAATGGAGATCATGATTCACATATAAGAGAAAGAATAAAAAAGGACAGGGGTAATGAAGCGGGCATGGGGGATAGGAAAGAGAAGATTCAAGAAAGATTGGGAAAAAATAATGTTGTTTGATACCCTGTTATGGTCAGTTTTAGGATATGAAGCAGGAATCTGTGGATGGCAGGAAAGGGAAAGGATGGAAAGGTTACAGAAACAATATGTGAGATGGACTCCCGGAGTTGAGTGGGGGACACCTGGACATCTGGTGAGATAAGAAATGCAAAGGGATTAATTAGGTATCGGAGCAGAGAAGAGGACATGGAAGTTTGAAGAAGAGCTAGGGGGGAAAAGGGAGGGAGGTTGGCGAAAGAATGTCTGAAGGAGGTGAAAGAAAGAAGAGGGAGAGCGATTGAGTTAACGAAATAGGGAGAAGAAAGGAGTTACTCACAGATAGACATGTAGGACAGGGAACTGGAGTCGACTTTGAAGGATTGGAAGAAAAAGATCAGGGAAGTTAACTAATAGAAAGGTGGAGAAGGATCAAGGGGTGGAGGAACGTGGTCAGGAAAGTGATGCATTGGGAAGAATAGGAGAAAAGACCGTGCAGCATATGTGAGTGAGAAGAAGAAACATGGGAAAATGTATTGGAAACATGAATGAGAGGAATGGAAGATAAAGGAAGCTGGCAAGAGAACGCGGTAAGGATTGGGGGGGGGGGCAGATGAAGGAGTGGATGAGGGAATTGGAGGAAGCTACAGGAGCGAATAAGATACAATGACAGAATCATTGTGTAAAGGAGAAGGGGTAAATTACAGAATAGCTGGTACTCCTTTTTCCAGCAGTACTAGCTATTCCTCAATTTAACCGAAAAGGTTAAGGTGGAAGAGAAATGAATGAAAAAGGAAACGGAAGTCACACAGAAAAATAAAGTAGATAAAATTGTACAGTAAGAATAAGTAGCAATAAGTAGAATAAGATGAGGCTGCGCTCTTCCTCTCTCGCCCGTACGCTCAAATCGTTAAGAACGCTCAAACACTTGATCACTCGTTGTTCACTCGCTGGCTCGCTCGTTGTGTTGGATTGATAATTCATCTTTTACGGTAAAAAGACATCAAATTGATTTAAAAATTTTTTTTTTTTTTTTTGTTAAGGATAAATTTTCTAGAGGAATATTGAATAATTTGAACTTTACGGTTCTAACAATTCAACTTCCTACTAAAAAAATCGTCTTATTCTATTGAAAATTCAACTAATGGGTCGGAAATCCAACTATTTTATTGAAATTTATCCTTTTGGGTTTAAAAATTGAAATAGTTTTTCATTTTGCACTGCCCATTCGTGTCTGACCTTCATTTTTGAAGATCAATTATTTATTCAACAGAAGAATACTTTTGATTAATGGAAAAAGCTAGGGAAGAGATATTTAAAATGTACTGGACCAAAATATTTGAATCATGTGTGTTATTATTTTTAATAAAAAGTTCTTAATACTTCATAGGAAAATATCCATGTACAATTTTTCCATCAATCAAATTCTTTCTATTTGCTTTATTTTTCGGTTTTAGGAAAACATATTTGGTCCTCACATTCTTTGGGAATATACAACTCACCTTATCTTGAGTGTGTGCGGAAAACAATATTTACAGGGTTTTAAGATTTGTAATGTTTAGAAAAGCATTCTTATTTGACCTCAAATGTATTGATTTTGGAAGGAGATGAAGAAAGTCTGTTGTCAGAATTAGATCATTCAGCTCCGTCTCAGAAGAAGTCAGAGTTTTTGCCAGCAAAGAAAAGCATAAAAAATGAAAATCTTAGTTCTTCTGTTGTCGATGTTTGTTACTTGTGAGTATGAAAATCTCCGTGATTCCAAGTAATAGTAGTATGGGTGCGTTTTTTTTCGAAATAGTTACGAAAGAGTTTAATCGTTCAAAACTTTTATTTTTAGGCTAGTCGATATAAAAAATTTGTAAAATATGAGAAATATATTACCTTGTTTCCAAAACATTCCCAATCTCTACGGTAGTCATGAGTTTAATAATATTTTAATAATATCCGTATATTATCCCTATTAAATTCGAATAAAATCGCTCCATCATAGTCAGATGTGATTCTCTTTGTAAATCTGTATTTTCGAAATGAAATCCCACTATTTTACGCCAGATCCTTAGAAAATAAATTTGTTCTCCATCTTCATACTGTTTTTGAATACTCTTTCTCATTTTTGAGTTATTTGATACAGCAAGTTAGCATAATATAAAAATTTATGAGCTTGGTTCTTAAACATTTATAACCTTAATGGCAGTACGTATCAGATAACTCGGCCGGGTTATGAGTGCTAATTGAATAAACCGGATGTGTATCTATTCTCCAAACATTAGCCTTGAAATACTTGAAATCGGTTTTCATCACATAAAACATTTTAACACCAGACTGAAAACTTATCAAGAATTTTTATTTATCTATTTTTCTAACACGATGCGCTGAAAACCTATTCATTTCACGTTTTCGTTGCGTAGAAAGGCTATTCTATTTTCCATTTCTCCTAAAATCTGCAGCTTTCTTCGTCGCCATTTTTTTACGTCTATGTTTTGATCCTAGAGATGGCGCTATAGTTAGGCGGGAAATTTTCAAATTCGTTGTTATTTTTGCTTTATAGTATCGATATGAATGTTCTGCCTACTGATAGAATGAATCAGATATATACCTTAATTGAGAAAATATTAACCAATATTAACCTCGAAAGTGACAACGATGGTCCCTGTGCATATGGCTTTACACCAGGTGTCAAAAATTATATTCTACAGGAAGTTTTCTAATAATTGATATCCAATGTGACCATCATTACCCTCGAAAGTGATGACGTTGGCCACCGTGCATTCGGCTTTGCACTAGGTACCCAAAATGATATTCTACAAGAAGTTGGTTACTGTGGATAACAATTTGTAGGAAACTTGCTGTAGAATATTATTTTCACTACCTAGTGCAAAGCCGGATGCACTTCCCGGTAAAAAATAAAATACCGTCTGCCAGTAAAGTAAACATGTATCGATTGATCAATATTGATATGTTATCGAAAACATCATAATTAGGAATAATTGGAATAAAGCATTTGCACAATGGAATGATTAAATGACAAATCATGAAAGAAAAACTCATGAAATAGGAGAATAAATATAATATAATAATGAAAAAAGAAGAGCCATCCTTCACAAAAACAATAAAAATGTAAACAATGAGCTAATTCGTCGTTTTTTATCTCTAATGAAAACATTCTGACCGTAAATGTTGTGAGAATCCCGTAATTTTTTTTATGCCAAATCTACCTTCCTATTAATATGTCCACATATGAGAGTTCTGAAATCAACTCAAACTAACTCTCAAGATGATTGCTTGGTTATTTAAACAATAAGTTAACGATATTTTAACGAAACGTTTTTGAAAATGAGTTTCATTATAAGATTTGGTCAATAGCCTTTCTTTGATATTACGGCCAAAAGGTATTAGCGGCTCGCTGAAAAAGATGAGCCGGCTAAATGATCATTACGCTATTCGTTATTTTCCAATGCATTAATATGTAAATTTTGGTTGCATGAAAAAATTTCCAAAACCGAAGATAATAAAGTATCTACTTGTTTATGTGAACAGAATTTTTGTAAGATATTTGATAAAGTTTTTAGTGTGCTCGGATTGGAAGATTAGGAAGAATAAAAAAATTTTATTATGCATGTTAGATTGCTACAACTCTACAGCGGGCTGCTAATAACTTCCGGCCAAAATATGGAAGCAAGACATTTTACCATATCTTAGAATGAAACCCATGTTCGAAAACGTATGGTTCAAATATCGTTAACTTATTGTTTGGATAACTAAGCAATTATCTTGAGTTAGCTCGAGTTGATTTCAGAACTCTCATATGTGAACATTTTAACAAAAAGGTGGATTTGGCAGAGAAAATATAACGTGGTTCTTACTGTATCTACCTTCAGAATGTTTCCATTGAAGATAAAAAAAAATGAATTAGCTCTTTGTTCACATTTTCAAAGTTTTTGTGATATTAGGTTGCAGCAGTAATTTCAGTGGGCAGGATCCGCACTAGTACCATCATTTGTTGCTATTTTTCTGCTGATTTTTCACGCAAAGATTAATTTTATCACTCATGTTATTTCCGAAAAACGCGTTGCCCCATTCCTTAATATTCAGCTAACGCAACATGCGCTATCTCGTCAACGGAGAGAGCAGTCAATACGAAGCCTGGCGGTGTATTTTGTATCTGAAAGGTAGCGCCACACCTGATTCCGTAACTTGTCCTTCCAAAAAATATGTACTAGTGAATGGTCACAATAAAGTGATTTGTCACATCTAGAACCCCATATCCCAGTATCTCTCTAATAAAATACACTTCAATGACTGAAACGTATTTTTCTAGAGAGAAAGAAAGAGTCTAGGAAATGGGGTTTAAGATGTGATCAATTACTTTATTGTGACTAGTCACTACACGGAAAAAATATGAGACGCGCCTGGTCACAGAAGTCACGACACCCAATGTTGTTCATTTTGGTCGTAATCGGCCGTATCGTTTACGAGAAAAAATGGTCACGGTGTGGTATGCTCCGAAGCGATGCAGTCTCAGCCTGAAATCTTGCTCGTTGCTGATCGAATACAACATCGTTCCTGCGTCTCTGTAATGCAGAGCCACGAAACAATAGTGCATTTGATCAGCGATGAGCAAGGTTTTGGGCTGAGACTGCAGCGCTTTAGTGCATACCACATCTTGACAATTTTCTCTCCCACGGCTGAGACCAAAATGAACGGCATTTGACGTCGTGAGTTCTGTGACCAGGCGCGTTTCATATTTTTGTCCTTGTAGTACGTGTATTTTAAAAGGGTGAGCAGGAATAATAGTTCTCTCAGAGCACAATTGGGACACATCTCAAGCCCCTTTTCCCAGTACGTGTTTTTTGAAAGGACGAGTTGCGAGATCGTGGTGTGACGCCAAATTTCAGCAACAAGATAGCAACGGAATACACCGCCAGACCCTTGTCGACCGCCCTCTCCATTCCCGAGATAAGTGTCATAGAGATAATATAGATAGGGGCGACAAGCCAGATTGGAATCCGTCCGCGCGTGGAGAAAGAAAATGGTCCCAAACAGTAACCCAATCCGAAGCACTTTGACTCTTTTTCTTTCAGTGAACTTGAGCGGATGGTTCCACTTACGGCCTACGGCTTGTCGCCTCTATCTGTATTACCTTCATCGATAGCGCTCTCATGCTTCCGTAGCCTAATACAACGATGTTGGGAGTGTGTTTGACACACGTGTGTTTCGCGGGATCGGAGTGTGATGCTACGTTTCAGCAAAAAATAACAACGAAATACGCCGCCAGCTGCGTGTCGACAGCTGTCGCAGTTCCTAAGTTAGCGCCATAGAATTATTACAGATAGAGGCGACAAGCTAGTTCGGAATCCTTCCGTCCGTAGAGAGAGCAAGAGGTCCCAAATAGTAACCCCTCCTTTTGGCACTTTATCTCTTTCTCTCCCAGCGAAGTTGAGCAGACGGTTCCACTTACAGAGCGGCCTATGGCTTGTCGCCTCTATCTGTATTAACTCCATGGATAGCGCTCTCATGCCGCCGTAGCTCAGTACCACGATGTTATGGATTGGTTCGAAACTTATGGGTGTTTTGGAGGATCCGGGGGTGAAAATCTTCTTCACAAAACTTTCAGCTCAGAAATAAGAAGCGAGGCAACGCAATTCTCGGGAACAGAATGAACGTCTAAATCAATTTTTGCGTAATTAATCAGCAATGAAGAACAACAAATTATGGCACTAGTCCGGATCCTACCCTCTGGAATTGTTGCCGCAACTTAATATATGTAATGGGAGTGGTATGTTTCGCAATATTTCTCAATTTTTGCACAAGAGTTTCTTGCATTCTCCCGATGATATCGGAATCAAATATTTTCCTTCAATTGGCTATAATTGCCTTGCAAATCCTAATTTTGATGATAAAAGCCAGCTATTAGGCTAGATTTCTCGTTAAAAACAGTTCTTTCTCCATTTTTTTACAATTTCAGAACTCTCCACATTTTCAAGTTATACAATATACGAAGTTTCAAGAACAGGAAGAATTCTTGAACTAGTTTCAAAAACATTCCAACCTCTATGTAAGTCTTGACTTCGATCAAATTTTTCGAATTACATTTTTTATTTCCTGCCTCTCCTTCAAAAGTTTGTATTTACAAGCTTTTGCATTAGGAAATACATCCAATGACCTGAAATAAAATAAGAGTTTAGAATATTATTAATCTATCGATCATGCTCTAATTTTATGGTTACAGATTGTCGTGGCAATATTGCGGGCGCTATGACAGAATCAACCCAACCGGAACCTGTTGACGATTACATTATGAAAAATCATATCAAAGCTTGTAGTTTAAAAGAAAAAGTCAAGCATGATGAGATGGCTACATTAATAGCACATTATTTCACAATTGGCCACGCAATTGAAAAAAGATTGGAGGATAGGGAATCACAATATTTCCCTCTTTTAACAACAATGTGCAAAAAAGACGGAAAACTTCAAACACTCTTGACAAACGTAATAAAAGAAGCCTGCGATGCAAGCTCACCACAATCAAATATCGTTAAGGATATCATTGAGAGCGCTTGCGAAGGCTTGGTCGGCACAATGTAAATTTTTACAAAACTTTTTTGTACCTATTAAAATCTAAATTTCTCATTTTGTATTCTCAAGTTTACAATTCTATTCTTTTCTAGGATTTATACCTGGGGTGACGGTATTTCAATAGCTATTAAAAACCCCGTGCCCTCAAATTGATGTGGACCTGGTGTGTCTCTCGCCGGTATGGATAAAACATGAGGAAGCGACAGAACAGCGAATAATTTTGATAATATTGGTTGTTTCTATGATAATTTATTAGGTTCCAGGAAACACAGGCTCTCATAGTTCATAATATGCGTTTATTAGTTGTTTTTATCCTTATATTCAAGGTCATTCAAGATTAGACTTTTGAAATCTTTACGGTCATTTTTAACTAAATACCTGGATTTCCTGCAAGATAATTTGATTTTCAAATCAAAAATGAGAATCTCCAATTAAAATGTTAAATCTTCAACGAAAAAAAAGGAACTTTGGAGAATTCGTTTAACTTTAGGAACTTTAATATTATTTTGTTGAAAATTTGTACACAAAGATTGTTTTCAAGTTACATTAAACATCCACTGGGAAATGTTCAATTTAATCCGTAAGGCGAAAGCAGAATTAGTGGGTTGGAAATAAAATTAGGGGGCGAAAAGTAATAGCGGGGTTAAAGTAAAAGTTGCAGGACATGAAGCACTCATGTTTCTCTGATTCAAGGTGAGAGAATCATAGATCAGACATATATTTCTTGTAATTAATTCCTTTGTTTGATTATTGTTTACTAGGAAAAACTGTACAAATACAGAATTTCCCATAACTTTTGAAGAAAATAGGAATTCATCAAATAAAGAATGATGACAGAAGATATGGGGACGGTGACTGACACTTGCGGCCGCTAGGATCGCTAGGGAGCGTGGAGACATAACAGACAGTGGTGTCGTCTGCTATACGCATATATTGCACACTGTTGACGTTTATTTCAAATCAAGTTTAAAGCATTAAATTCGAAATTTCGTGTATGTGTGTGGCATTTGGGCGTAAGAATAGAAGCAAACGTCCCTTTTCGATTGATGGAAATCTAAGGAAAAAGTGGATAATAGCTATTAAACGGGGAAGTTTCTGTGCGAGTTCCGCGTCGCGGTTGTGCTCGACACACTTTACCACAGGGAATTGTTACACCAAAGGTTTTTATTCAGGTATATTTTTTTGAATAAATAAAATAAATGTTGAGAGGAAAGCCAATTTTTTTCATTATTTCAAATCAAGATTCTTTTTGTGCCTTTTTGCCGCAAGTATAAAATTATAACAAGAGTCCCTAACCACTGAACCACGATCTGTCAAATCGCCATTCTCCTTCGACTCTCAGTTTTACCATCTTTGTTACAAAATTTGTGCTTCTTTTAGTCCATTTACCATGTCATATTGAAAATAAACATTGTGATTTCATATTGATTCTGTTTAGTATAAGCGCAAAAGTCATGTCTCCAAAATCAGTTCTGCCCTCTACGATTAGCTTGTCATATCGCCGTCCCCATGAGCAACTTCACGAATTTTTTAAATTATTTTTCCTGATTTCAAGACAAAAATAATGAATACCAATTGTGTATTGCTTCTTCAAGGAGTGCTATTAGGTATTTTAATCCTTCAACTACCCTTCCTCGAACATTTTGATCTCTGTAGCATTACCATTTTTACTGCGTAAATTGCATGCAATCACTAAGAATTCTTTTTCATATTGAATGTTCACTTTTTTTCGAGAAAAAAAATTCAATTCTGTACAAATTTTTAATATCCATAGATATACAGAAGAAAAGGTTTATAAAGTAGTAAAGAAAGAAAGAAAAAGGAGGGAAAGGGTCAACCAGGATATTGAGATGGTAGAATGGTAAAAGTATTTTATGGATCTGCTAGGAGAAGTAGAAAATAAATATAGGAAGGGCGGAAGAGAGGAAAAGGGAATAGACGAGGAAGAGGATATAATGAGGGAAGAAATAACCAATGTTTTGGGAATAATAAAAGAGAAGAAAGCTTCAGATCTGGATGGAATTACAAATGAAATTCGGAAATATGGTCAGAATGAACTTAAGGAATGGTAGTGGTACCGATATTGAAAAAAGGCAAAGGAGAAGAGGTTAAGGAGAAGAGGTTAAGAAGAACAGGGGAGTGATGCTAATACCAACCATATAAAAGTTACATGTAACGGTATTTCCGGAGAGAATAAAGAAAGAAGTTAAGGAAAAAGGGATAGTGCCACCAAATCGAAAAGGAAAAAGAATAGGGGTGATGGACAACATATACTTTGTAGATTGCATGATAAATAGGAGGATAAAATGGAGAAGGGAGGAATGGAAGCTACGTTTGTACACCTAAAACCGGGGTTCGATTCCTTGTACCGTGAAGAGATAGAAAATTTTATGATAAAAAAAGTATAAGGGAAGGTCTGATAAAGAGAGTTCCAGAAATATTTCGTTAGACAAGAGTAGGGGTACATCTAGCCGATCAATCCGGCGATAGCATCTGGTTGGTGGAAGGAGTAAAACAAGGATGTCCTCTGAGCCTACTTTTGTTTATTATCCTTATCTTAGACTTGGAAGAAGCAATGCGCAGAAAAGGGTGGGGAGGTGTGAAGATGGGAAAGTAAATATATATACAGTGGCATAAGCATATGAAATAGTAATGATAGTAGAGGATAAAGAGGAAATGGCGGGTCTAATTACAAGGTCGGCGGAATACTTATTCGAGAAGAAATTTATCTTGAATGTAGGAGAAACGGAGATAGGGAGGTCTCGGAAACGGGGAGGAAAAAAATTAGGACTAGGAGATGAAAGGGAGTGGAGATAAAAGAAAAAAAAATTTTAATATTTGGGGTACACCTTGCAAGCAAATAGAGATTATAAGGCACATATAAGAGAAAGAATTAAAAAACGGCAGGGGTAATGAAGCAGGTATAAGGAATAGGAAAAAAGAGATTCAAGAAAGATTGGAAAAGAAGAATTTGTTTGTTTGATAACCTGGTATGGCTGGTTTCAGAATATGGAGCAGAAATATGAGGACAGGAGGGAAGAGAATGGATGAAAAGGTACAGGAACGATATGTGAGATGGACTCTAGGAGTGGATGAGAGGACGCATGGATATATGGTGAGTGAGGAAAGGCAAAGGGATACGTTAAGTATCAGAGCAGAGAAGAGGGCATGGAAATTTGAAGGAAAGCTAAGGGAGTGAAAGGTAAGGGAGTTATCGGAAGCATGTCTGAAAGAGGTGGAAGAAAGACACCTCTGATTTAGAAGGGGAAATTGGAGTAAACTTTGGAGAATGAGAAGAATAAGATGAGGAAAGTCAATTAATGGAAAGGTAGAGGGGATTAAGGAATCAGAATACAATAAATGGTATAGGATAATAAAAAAGGGAGGACCACCAAAGTATATGGAAAAGGAGTAGGGAAAAAAGAGATGGACAAGAATAGCGAAATCGAAATTTGGGAACGAGGTCAAGGAAGCGATGTATTGGGAAGAAAAGAAAGTGTAGAATATGTGGATGGGAAGGAGAAACATGGGAACATGTATGAGAAGAACGTATGAGAAGAATGGAGAATAGAGGAAGCTGTCAAGAGGAAGTAGTAATGATTCTTGGGTAGGAAGGACATGGGGGGGGGGTGAATAAGGGCTGCGCTCTTTCTCTCTCGCTCGTACAATCAAATCGCTGAAAACTCCTAAACACTCGATCACTCGTCGCTCACTCGCTCGCGCACTTGTCTTCTAGTCACTCCTCGAGTTTTGTTGCGCGTTAGGATAAGAGTTTCAACTGCAAAAAAATTGTCTCATCATTTTTTCTGAAAGACTTTATGACATTTCATCCAAACATCTAAAAAGCTATTAGGGAATATAATAATCGAATCATACGTCTATAAATGAGAGATAAAAGAATTTTTAGAACAAAATATTTCTTGTTGAAAAAAAAAGAGCGCGAGTCAATTCGATCAACTTTGAATAATAGTTTACAGCCTACTGGTTCGGACATATTTTGAAATTTTTTGAACGTGTGACTGTACTTTAATTACGTAACGTATTTTCGGACCTCTCCACAATTTGCTATGCGCCATGTATGTAACAAACTGTAACAAAATCTCCTCCCAACCCCTTCATTGTTTGTGAACTTTTTATTGTTATCAGTTTCACCATTCCGGAAGTTGAGATCAACTTCTTCCCTCGGAAAATCTCTCTTTTTCGATTCAGATATATAATTTTAGTTCATTATCATTATCATTTATCACCTTGGTTGAGGGTAGGCCTTTTTCCGAAATTCTACCTCATATCTGATATTTTTGTAGGATAATGTAACTGTTCCATTTTCCGTTTTAATTATTACTTCTTTCTGAAAATATTGCTTTTATCTTTAGAATCCAAATATTTAGTCATAATTTATGTATTTGGTTCAAAGTTTTTGCATTCGCTCGAGAAATCATCTTTTTCGGGAGAAAGTTATTCTTTTTGAATGGAGATCGATCTCCAATATTTGAAAATGCAACTGTTTGGTTGAGAACTCATTAATTATGGTTCAGAACTGAATTATTTTGTCAAGAACTTCGTTTTTCGTAAAATTCTCACTTCGGTAGGAAATTTAACTACTTTCTAGAAAGGTTTAACTATTTGGTAAAGCATTCATGTATTTTATTGAAAATTTGTCTTTTCTGGTGGAAAATTATCTTTTCTAGTTTGAAGTTTTTCTACTTGTTGTGATATCCATGCATTTTTTCCATTATTCATATTCTTGGCACAAAGTTTGAGATCTAAATAAAAATTTTTCCTCTTTGTCTAAAAATGAGACTGTTTAGTTGAGAATTATTTGCTTTTCATCACGTATTGAAGTATTCTATTGAAAATTTGTCTTTTTGGCTTCAAAATTCAATAATTTAGTAGAAAATAAAAATTGTTTGGTTCAAAATTCACTCTCTTGTTGGAAAATTATATTTTTAGATTGTAGATTGAACTGTTCAGAGAAAGAACTGCGTGAACCTCTTCTGATAAACTCTTTTTCAAAGTTCTGTGTAGATACTTCAATAAAAACATATTCCCATGGAAATAAGCCCTAAAGGGAAAGTCATTTGCTTGAGCCATCCATTCAAGCATTCAAACAAGTTCCTCAAGACCTGGATATCGTAAAGGAACTAGAACCTTCTGAAATTTTTGGATTTTTTTTTCAAATAATGGTAAAAATTTTATTTTGATAAATGTCTTTTCTCTAGTTGATCCCTAGTGCCTCTGCGAATATGAGAGCTATGGCCCTCAGAAGTCGATTTTTAGCACATGATTCGGAAGAAAAAAATCTAGTGTTTTTAAAAATACTATAAGATTCTGGTTAAAATTTCAATCAGTTTCATCAAAGATGACTCATTCTGCGTGGATATAGATAAAACATCGCTGTTGTTCTAATAGCACCAAAATCATGGCCTCTTGAATGAAAACTTATTCCAATAAATTTTGTTGCACATCAATATTCTGAATAGAATCTTTTTTTGGAATGATAAGTCATTTTTAAGTATTGCAGGAGAATATTGTGATCAAATTATTTTGAGAAGATTATTTTTCAGTAGATCTGAAAAGAAGCTATATGCTCTGTTCCTCCGCTCTTTGATTGCAGGAAAAATTACCATTCCAACTGCGGAAAGTATATAAGGTTCATCAAAATCATTTCTAAGGAGAACTGAGCGATGTTCTAAAAAAATTTTGAAAGGAAAAACATCCTCATCTAAAAAAAATGTAGAAATTAAATAGAAGGTCCGAAGTGACAATCCAGGCAAAAAGGCTCTGCCGTATCAAAACAAAAAAAAGCTGCAGCAGACCTTCAGCATGCATATAATTCTAAACCATTAGAAACTTTCCCCAACAACAATACTTTCTTCAACAATACTTTCCACTGGGATAGTACCACTCCCAAATCTGGGTTCTTTGTAGAATCTGAAATTAGTGGTAATATTTTCTTTGGATATTTTCTATATTGCCTTCATAAACTTCTCATCCCCTGTTTTTTATACCATTAGGCCGAATCCCTTCCGGGGTAAGCGCAACTCGTTTACTCTTTATCATTGTAAATGAATTATTGTTGGCTAATTTCCACACTAAGAAGGTCACCAGTTTCCTGTAGGAATTT
>WSXT02215839.1:0-17322 GCA_011762715.2 Neuroterus valhalla | reverse complement strand
CCCGACCATTGGCTCATAAAGTTGGGCCAACTTTGAAACCAATGGTGTACCAACCTTGTATTCCTTGGTTGGCTCAACCATGAGAGCTATGGTTGGCCCAACTGTGAAAAATATGGACGTCTTGCGTTATCATTACGCTGGTTGGCCCGACCATTGGCCTAAAAAGTTGGGCCGACCTTACAAAGGTTGGCCCAACCATGGCCCGACCGACAAATCGCACCTGGGCACAGGCGCCATTTTGTAACATTCCAACATTTAAAAAATTGAAAAAAATTGTTCAGACATGTACTTAAATGAACACAAAAAACAACTCCGCTGTCGCTTTTTTTCTTCTTCAAAAAAATACCAAAAAACGACCATTTTTCGAGGTTCTAGGTAGGGTGCCCCCCTTAAACTGATTTGGTTACATACTTTCGAAATAAAATTTAATAAAATTTAATCAAACTCAGTGTCTGTAGTACTAAGTACGGTAGCTCCACTTAACTAATTCTTTGAGCCACAGTACTGAAGACTGTCAGGCGATTGCGGATATCCACCGCAATGAGTACGGTGAACACCGTATTTATTACTGTTTCAACAGTAGTCAGAGAGGTGATAAAAAAAAAATTTCCCCGTAACCAGTGCAGTATTCTTTTCTCAGTGTGGGTAGGATGCTGTGGAAGAGGCCTTGGAAAGTGGACAGGTTCCCTGGAGAAAGAGAGTATTGAGAAGTCATGCGCAATGGGTTCTGCGCAAGTAACTTGCGTCGGTCACTCGGGCCCGCTGAGGTTAGACTGGATAGGTAAAAGAATATCGCAGATACTTTCTTTAGGTCCCAGGGGTTGACTGAGTTGGTTTATGGGCTGCACCTCTGATGAGAGGGAGGGGGGGGGGGGCACTCTAGTGGATCATCGTCGTACCTCCGCTCCTCGGCAGTAAGTAGGTAGCACTCAGGTTATTTTAAGCTTGGTTGGGACGGCAAGAATACCCGCTGATCCAGGGAGGAGGGGGGTTTAGATTGGTTTGATAGCATGTATGCACGCTTTCGGATTGGGAAAGGAAAGTGAAAGTTGGTAGCACTAAGGTTGCCTAATCACGACAGCATGTGTGCACGCTGACAGACAGCCTGACTGACAGCATGTATGCACGCTACCAGAGAGGAAAAATAAGAGAGAAGACTCACCATGGTATCTGGACAGAGGGTTTATTACCTTAGCAGAAGAACGCCGTCTGAAGTGGATTGCTCTCTCGTAGTCGGAGCAAGCTTTTCATACACTCGTCCACGGGAAAAGAGTAAGGATGTTAGAACCGAGTAGAGGGAGATGCGCGCGTCGAGCTGTCACTTGCGTGAGTCGCGTGGCTTCACGACTCTCCTCTATAAGTCTACACCACAGTTCTGATGATGCTCCGTTGGTTTGCAGAACTGCATGTGTGTTCACGATACAGGTAAGGGAGACCTTTCTGTCCGATGCGGATTAGGTAAAAAATCCGAAATATGTATAGATCCGTCCATACCACCTTTATCCAGCTTCGGGATTCAGTTGATCAACTGGCATTTATTGTAAGCATAGTTGTCCTACTCGTAAATTTGGATTGCTGACTGTTTGAATGATGATTGTCAATTTTTCATGTGACCCTTCCATTTCAACAACAATAACCATAATCGCTAACAAAGAACAAAAATGAAAGACTGCCATTGTCATCTTCTCTTGAATAGATAAGACTTTCGAGAACAAACAAGAACTTATTTCACACTACTTGGCGAAGAGCAACTAACAGCTGGGAATCGACATCTTGTTCCACTACCGACGGCGGCAATATGGAAAAAGCGAGTCAATAGGAATCAAATGGGAACAAATTGAATGTTCACCTAATTTCGTAAAACACTGAGCAATTTCATCCAATATTGCATGAATTTTTAAAAATTGAATTAGGCATTAAACTTATGCTGACCTGGTACTGAATTGGCAATCGATCGAATATTGGTAATGATAGAATGTAAATTGAATATTCCATCAAAGGGAGGTTGCCTTCCGGCACATTTTCCAGTTTGTGTTAAGCACTCTGCAAAAGTCGTATTACTCACTTTCGGGAGAAAGACAGAATAATCGATTGGGAATGGAAGTTTGGAGCGATTTCAGAACCACCAAGTCGTTGCGAAGGAATAAAAATGATTGCCGCGGAAAAAACGAGGACATTGAATAATGGCGACGCCTAGTCGGGGCCAAAGGATTCTACTTCGTCTTTCGCATGCAACCTTTGTGGATCATTAGGCAAAAAGAGTTGAACAAGGAATAACCGGATTCGATTCCTATAACAAGAACCGCAACCTCCGATCGACAACTCTTCTTCAATTTTTCCATTAAATGCCCATAAAGCATCAAGAACCTCTCACAAAGCCACGATATGGGAGTTCTGAGTACGCAATTACCTTCTCGGAAGGAAACTAATTCTGTTTCGAGGAAATATCAACACGAAAATTGTTTAAACCTCTTCTGTATGTCAGAGGACTGAGTTTCATTTGACAATAATTTCGATAGTTCCTCACTAGTATCCCACTAGCACCATAGTAAGGCTCAACCAGCGCTTAACAAGTCTGTAACTAGTAGTAACTCGCGAGCGCCCTAATGAAGCAGACTTAAAGAATTAACAAATCTAACGTTTCCAGATTTTTTTGACTTACTTCCCTTTTTTTCGAAAGATTTGATATTTTTACTTATTTTATCAACCATTTTCCATGTTTGCGGGATCCCACCGGTTTTGAGGAGTTTCAAGAGATTTAAAATCAGTTTTGCAGATAACAAGGGATTTTGAAAGATTTTCAACTTGTTCCTTGGCTAAGTCGTTCCGAAGAAATCACGAAATTTCAAAGGATCTGAAGGATTTCAAGATATACCGAAAGATTTTGACCTAATAACAGGAAGTTTAGAAATTATTTCCGCAGATTACAAAGGATTTCTGGATGATTTTCCAACAAAGTAATTTGATTTCAAACCGAAATATCCAATTTTAAACTGAAAAAGTGGATTTTCTACCGGGATGATTAGTTTCCTATTGAGGAAGATCAATTTCGGACCGGATAGTTGCATTCTTGATGAAAAAAAATCCAGTTGCTACCAAAATAGATAAATTTGAAAAGAAAAAGACAACATCCAATAAAGAATTCGAAGTTTGAATTCAGACTCCAATTTTAACTCGAAAAGATCACTTTTCAACCGCAACAAAATTTCCTATTGAATTTTCAGTAAAAAACATTGATAATGAATCATTCATTTGCTCTTTTTCGGTTGGAAATATTTTTAACCGAAAAAGAACAAATTTTCTGAAAAATAGTAACATTTTCTACCATAATTGGAATAGAATTAGAATTAGAATTTAATCATTGATGGTACATTCTATATCTCTACACCTGTTTCATAGCTTTCTCCTCTATCAAAGATGATATTTATTTTGAAATTAGAATAATTGAATCAATTATAAGAAAAAAAAATTTCTTAAAAAGTAGTTCGATGATTACAAACAAGATAATTGATTCCTTCCAAAATAATCTGAATTTAAATCTTAAAATTTTTATTTGAACTAAAAAAGATCACTTTGGAACCAAAAAAAAATTTATTAAAATGTTTTGTGAAAAACATCAATTTTGAACTTGAACAAAAAAAATTCTATAAAATAAATTGATTTTAAAACGCAGTTGAAATAGTCAAATACCAACTTGAATAATAAATAATGGAATTCAACTCAAAAATACGAATTCGTAATAGAGTAGTTCAATGATAAAGTACAACAGATTATTTTTGAATAAAAAAGAATGACTTTCTAACGAAAGGTCTTGATTTGATCCAAGAAATGTCATTTTCGTTTAATGATATCTTTGCAGTTATTTTTTTCGAAGACTTTGGTTTTCTATTGACCCAGTGTAAAAATCGTAAAAGAGACATTTTTATATTGGTATTAGGGTCTATACTTTTTATTTTTCATAGATCTATTTTCACGAGCATCAATATATAAAATATATGTACGTACAATAATAAATAATTGATGTTAAAACGTTCTGTCCTGGGCTGATTCATTGGACTCATCAGTAAGGCGCTATGAACCAACCCTGCCTTATTGTTAGACGCTAAAGAAATAAATTGTTCTAAAATCAATTATTTTACAAAATATCGAATATTTGTAAGCGATTCATAAAAATATCATGTGAGACATTTCAATCGCGGGTAGAGACCGAAATTCAATTTGATTGACATAAAGTTATTCTAAATTGGCTAAATTAAAAATTATGAAACATCTCATAAAACATAATATGAGACATTTTGATCAGGGTCGGGGACCGAAATTCAACTTAATTGACACAAATTGATTTCAATTCTGATAAATTAAAAAAAATATATAATATAACACATAATATAAGACAATTTCGATCGCGTGTCGTTAAAAATAAATTATTATTACCAGGTATATAGTGGTAGCGTGCAAGAATCGTACATGAGCAATGAAGGTTCGATTTTTAGTGCTTGCAAATATTCTGCGAATGCGTCTTCAGCGTTATCTTTCATGCATAGGTAAGGCCAATCTGATAGCTATTCAAGGGTCAATGAGTCAATTTTTCTTCAAATCGAATATTTCCCGGACATTCAGAGTAGAAATTTGAAATGAAAGTAGGTACATAACAGTCTTTGGCCGTGGTCTAATTTCCAGGTGTTGAGATGAACACGCGTTGGACAATGTAATTCAGCCGGAAGTTTCGGTTCTGTTAGTTACGAGGTCTTCGCGTAACGTCCCATTAGCTCCTCCGTGCGGTTTAGTATTTTAATTAATGCACCCCATTCATTACACGTTATCACGGTTAATCGTTTCTTCGAGGGTCTGAACTTCCTGCAACCAAGAAGAAAACTCGCGAACTCTTGGTGACTTTGATCTCAAGCTAATACATATTGTAGTTTTCTCCTGAAATTTTTAGAAATTTCAAGATTTAGGTAAACTTGAAGGATTTGGACTAAAAGCAAGAACAGAATGGCCACTCAAACTCCCAGTAGGAATTCTAAGCTATTTCCTGGGTTTTCCAGGCAAAAATTACACTTTTGACGGTTCACTTTTGAAGCCATGTTATACTGAGAATTGCAGCTTGATACTTCGATTCGTATAGACGTATGTCGGTTAAAAACACAAAAAAAAATCTCTTAACGAGGAAGCAGTTGACATATCAAAATACTGCAAAATTTCTTTAAATAGACGAATTATCAACCAAAAGAGATAGATTTTTTCACCCAAAATATAAAAGTATTTTCTTTTATATGGAAACAATTGACGGTTGAACCAAAATTAACTCTTTCAACTCAAAAGGATAACTTTCCAATTGAATAATAAAATAGTGTGATTTTCACCACAAAGAAAGATCTAAATCTGGTCCTCTTGACCAAAAGTATGATAGTAGACTTTTTGATTATTTCAATAGGACAGATTTTCTATCCCAAAAAGATGATGTTTAACATAACAGTTTATTTCCTATAGAAAAAAGATACGTCTTCAACCAAAAAAATTACGTTTCAACAAATAAAGAAACCTGTATTCAGATAGTGTAATTTTCAACCAGAGAATATGAATTCTGTATCGAAAATATTGCTATAATAGAAATTGCAATAGGGAAGAATTAACTTAGGATCAAATCGGATGAATTTTCAACCAGAAAAAGATGACTGTCTTACCAACCGATGAATTTCTTACACAAAGGAACGGATTAACTATCCCAAAGATAAATGTTCGACAAAAAACTAGATTTTTCAACCAGAAAAGGATGATAATACAGTCGATCTGTAAAATTTTGTGGAAAAAAATACCATAAAACATTTTTTTGCGGAAATTGCTAGAAGAGCATTCAAAAAACGCAACCTGGAAAATTCGGGATCGTTCAGACGTAGGTTTTTGAGAAAACCCAAAAAGTTTTTGGAATTGACATATCTCGGAAACGATGGGTTTTTGGAAAAATTTGTGACAACAAAAAATTTTGCGAGCAATGTTTTCTACAACTTTCCCTATTGGGTCGACATGCTGCTATGAAAAGTGCAATTAATAGATGGCGCTAAAGTACCAAAAAAGCGTTTTCCCGCTTTTTGGCACAGAAAAAAAATTTTTATCTCAAAACTGTCAATGAGAAAGTTGTTTGTCCAAAAAAAGAACCTACAAAATTGATATAAAAAATTTTCTTGTCCGACTTACCGTTCACGAGTTATAGCGTGAAAAACCTGTCACAGTAGATTTTCCATTGTTTCCGACGAGGGCGACGTTAGTGTGGGTAAATAATAAATCATTACTTCAGACTGAATAAATCATTTTTTTGTAAGTAGGACTTTCAAATTATTCCTCATTATGATAAATTTTTATTATGAATTAATATTCATTATAATTAATTTCTTCCAAAACTATGCTGACTTCAGTATTGAACGTGATTTAAGAAGGTTTTTAAGAATTTATATCACACAAGCTGTACAAAAACGTTTTAATAATTGTTCTTGTTATCAATTGCACTTTTCATCGCAGCATGTCGACTTAATGAGGAAAGTTGTAGAAAGCATTGCCCCTAACATTTTTTGTCTTCAAAAATTTTACCAAAAACCTACCATTTCCGAGATTGTGTCAGATTGACTCTACTATAACTTTCTACAAAATGACGAGTTTTTAGCAGATAATTAAATTTCCATCCAGATGATCGAATTGCTATCCGGGAGATATAAATTCTGGATAAAAAATATTACAGTAGAAGTTTCAATAAAAGGAACTAACTTTCAGCCATGAAAAATAAATTTCCACGCCAAAAGGTGAATTTTCAAAGAAATTAAGAAAATTTCAAGACAACATTCTATTTGTAAAAAAAAAAATTTAACCAAACAGTACAATTCGTAACCAAAAGAGATGGATTCGGGACCAAAATGATTCTAGAATTTTTATTTTTTAAAATCCGATTTTCAACTATAAGATGTAGATTTTCAACCAAAAAAATTATTTTTCTACAAAAATATGAATTTATATCCAGAAGGACGTATTTTGATCCTAAGAAGAAAGTAACAGTGGATTTTTTAACCAAAAAGACCAATTTTCTACCAAAAGATGAATTTTCAACAACAAAAATTAATTTGAATAAAAAAGTTCAATTTTAAATAGGAAGAAAACTAAATTTTTTATCGAATAGTTTAATCGTTATCCAAAAGAAATGTGACTTTCTAAGAAAATCATCTCATTCCATTCAAATAACATAATTTTGAACCAAAAAGGATCAGTTCTGGACAAAAGATATGGTTTGAAGACTTTTCTATTAGTGAGAATTAACTTTGAACGATAGACAATAATTTTTAAATTCAGAAAAAAAGATTATCTATCCATAAAATAAGGATGTTTGAATGGATTAAATATCCTCAAGATAAATGTTTGACAATGAAATGGAATTTCCGAACAAAAAAAATAATTTTCTACCAGAAGATGAATTTTTAAGGAAATAAACAAATTTGAATAGAACATTTTATTTGTAAAAAAACACCTTTCAATTTCTAACCAAAAGATATGCATTTTGGACCAAAATGAAAGTAGACTATTTAATTGAAAAGAATTAACTTACAACGATAAAAGGTGAAGTTTCACCCAAAAAAATGACTTTTCTACCCAACTCATGAATTATTAATTCAAAAGAACGGATTTTCTGCCTCCAAGATGAATTTCAACAAAACAGTGGAATTTCAACCTCAGAAGATGGATCGTCTACCGACAAATATGACTCTTTAAGAAAAAAAGTTGAATTCTTATACAAATAATTTAATTGTAACTCAATAGGTAAATTTTCAATCAAAAGAGATGGTTCTGAACCAAAGATTTGAATTAGATATTTTAACTCAAAAGAATGGATCTTAGAATAAAAAATTATTGGATTTCCTTATTGTTTTTTTTTACCCAGGATTTAAGATACTGAACACATTATTAGACACATTTTTTCGGAAAGGAAAACTTTATTTATTGCAAAAGTAGAAACAAATCAGCGGTTTTCAACAAATTTTTGCGCTCAGTGGTAACCCTGAGAAATTATTATACAACCATATGTTTACTTCAAAAAGTCGATTCACAAAAGTACGCTGGATTTCATTTTGTTTTGAGTAGCAACATTTTCAATCAATAAATTAAATATAAACTTCTGAGGCTGAAATTAGAATCTAAGAATAAAATTCTGTAATATTGTATTTATGTGTATAGCTAGAAAGCGTATATTCATGTTAGAAGACGACCGGTAGACCGCACCGTAGCTCAGTTGGGAGAGCACTCGTCTGGATAACGAGAGGTCCTGGGGTCGGATCCCAGCGGAGCAAGGAAATCGGTTCTTTTTCCACAAGAGGTTGTATTTAATTTTTTGATTAAAAGAATTTTCATCTTGTCTTAATGACGTAAAAATACGTTTCGAGGATTTGTTTAATTGAATCCGTCGGTAGAGTAGATTTCTTAGTTTGCGTATGGTAAACAGAGTCTTCTGTTACAGTTGATCAGGGTAACCAAAAGGACAATCCAAGAATAAAATTCTGTAATCGAGCAACATTTTTGTGACACGAAACTCAACAAGGAAACAAATAAGAGCAAGTCGGAAATTTCCTCTACCTGGAATGAGATGTGAAAAATTTTACACAAATAGTTTTGCGTGTTATATAATATTACAATTGTCTTCCAACTGATTCAGAAATTAGAAAAAATTATGAGAAATAAGAGTCAATAAAAATTTCCTTCTTGTGAGCAAGAAAAAGTTCAAAATTACTTCTTGAAGTGTTTGGCATTCACAAATGTTTTCTTGAAATGGAATGAGTTTTATTGGGACAATTCAATAAAGCCGGCAACTACGAGTGACTCAGGGTTTGAGTTCTCAAAGTTCACGACCTAGTGCCTTTACCCGGTCACAAATACCGTTACAGCACATACTATCCTATACCAACCTCCCAGGACTAGTGGCATGAAATATTATCTTTGCATGACTAATAAATCGCATTAAAAAATTTTACTAATCTTTTCAAATAAATTATTAATCCATTATGCAGGCAAATGTCTATTCTTGAAGGTCGTTTATTTGTCAACGAAATTTTGTAATTCGTATAAAAAAAAATTCCGCCATTACTGGACTTTTTTTCAACTATACAATTTTAGTTCAAAATTCTCATGTTAGTCATTTTCATTAGTATTAACAGAATATTCTGTTCGCCATTCGCAAACCAGAATCTACTGCATCAACACGGAAAAACTTTGTTCTATAAAAAATGTATAACTCAGTCTGGGAATTCTGGACGGATACCGAAATGTTATAAAAATCGAGAGCCTACTTCTCTAGATGTTTGAAAGATATTTCAATACTTAGTGCAAGAAAGAACCGCATAAAGTCTCAGACTATCCAGAAAATTGTGATGAAGCAAAAACAATTTGGAGATTCTAATACGTCTGAGACGAGGAACATATTCTTTACTATCTAACGCACAAAAACATAGTTCTATAACCTCACTCAACGCTACTAATTCAATGCGATTTCCTAACGCAGAATATTACACGCTTAATATTAATTTTACTCCTATCTGGTGGACGAAAATTAGGAAAACCACTGCTGGTCTTTTTTGTACTCAGTATTTTTATCTTTGCTTCATTGTTTGCCTAATAACTGTCATTTTTCGGCGATTGACAAACTCGCAAAGGATCTCGCGCGCGTAAAAGTGGGGAGAGTCGGACCATCTCATTGGTTGCCCCTCTCTCTTCCACTGGAATGCGGCGAAAATCCGTTGCGAGCTGAATCCTAGGAACATTGTATTTCTGGGAATTCATAACTAAAGCTTATTATTCGAATTGGAATCTCCACGACTAATTATCCATTCAATTTATTTTGTTTTTATGTTGGAAAAGACTAATTCCCACGAAAAATGCATGGTTGATAATTCGACAAAACAGTTAAAGCCTCATCCAAAACAAAATATATAAAAAACCTTACAGTTGCATTTCAAGGCCACAGAGACAAATTTTCAACCAAATTGTTCAATTTTCAACCAAAAAAGAAGAATCCTTGTCCAAACAGTTGCATTTTTGACAAATAAAGATGAATTTTTCAACCAAAAAGACTAATTCTCAACCAAGTAATGAAATTTTCCACACAAATAGTAAAAGTTTTAACCCAAAGAGATGAATTTTTAACAAATCAGTTCATTTGGCAACCAAAAAGTATGAATTTTCAACAAAACTGTTGAATTTTTATTGAATAGGTTAAGTTTCAACTAAGGAGAGAAATTGAATGAATGTTTACTTTTAGACGAAAATAGATTTCTCAGTCAAAAAAGAACAAAAATTTCGATCAACTTGTTTAATTTTTATGCTAAAAGGACGAATTCCATACATAGAGTAGATCAGATAGGTACCATCCCCATTTTCAAGTCCCATATGGGGTGGAACTCAACGTTGTGACTGATCACAGGAAAAATGTTGATCACACACCTTCCCCTTGTCCTAAGTCTCGTGGTGGCGGAAAGTGACTGCCGTAACTGGTCATAGAAATAATGTAGGTGACATCCTCTTCCCGTTTTCTAAGTCTCGTGGGGGCGAGAAGTCACCGCCGTGACTGGCCATAGAAATAATGTAGATCACACACCTTCCCCTTTTCTCAAGTTTTTTGGGGCGGAAAGTCATCAATGTGACTAGTCATAATAAAGAATTTATGTCGTACACCTGTCCCTTTTGCCAAGTCGCGTGGGGGCAGGATTGTAATTTCATAAACCACAATTGCATTATAAGAATTTTTTCCGGACGACTAGCCAACTTGTGAAAATAGACTAATCTGCTCATTTTGGTACACTGAAAAGGAGTGAAATTCATAAAAATTATATTATTTCCGTGATGACTAGTCGAATGATGGTACCAGGCTAGCCGTCCCGAAATTAGGGACGACTAGAGAAAAGTGAAAATGTGGTAAGTCGTTCCGAAATCCGGGACAGGTAGACCGCTTGTGAGAAACGACCAGTGCTGGGTTAAAAATTCTGATCATAATGAGAAGGTATTGGTTTCATAAGAAAATTGACTTTCGCGGAATTTAAGAAATATCCACGTTTTGAGACCTCCTGATTCCGAAAAAGTAGTTTTCACGTTGGTGTCTGTCTGTCTGTTGCCGTCGTTGACGTTTTCGTCGTTGTTGTCGTCTGTATACTCCAGAACTTTTGAAGGAATAATCAAAGTGGATTACCCTTTGGCACACATTTTGAGGGACCGAAGAGACAGGACAAGTTTGTTAACCAGCTATTTTGGATAAGAAATGAAAGAGGAGGAGCATTTTGAACATTTTTTTGGACTTTTTTTTCCAAGACTCGAAAATTGTAAGAACGGTTTGTGTAATAGGTGAAAAATGAAACAATTTATCCTTATTATTTTTTTTTGATAAAAACAAAATTGTCCGAGTTGTGGTATTTTCAAAATTCAAAAATATAAACGAGTAAGAGATTTTTAACCAAATAAAGCAAGATTAAAAATAAACTAAGAGAGAGAAAATGTTTCTTCTTGGGAGCCCTACAAAATGGTGAATACAACTTTTCGGGTTCTCTCAAAAAATCAAAAATTCCCATTTTGATCGCACAAGAAATAATGAAAAATATATATGAACTAAACTTGTGCGCCAAAAAAAAGACCTACAAATCTGGTGAAATTAACTTTTTGATATGACAAGTAGTTCTTGCTTCATTTTTAAATAGCC
This sequence comes from Neuroterus valhalla, assembly GCA_011762715.2. Classification (NCBI taxonomy): domain Eukaryota; kingdom Metazoa; phylum Arthropoda; class Insecta; order Hymenoptera; family Cynipidae; genus Neuroterus; species Neuroterus valhalla. Next base: position 5,603 of record WSXT02215839.1, on the reverse strand, counting down.
ATAAAATGAATTCATTTCAATCAGGAAAAATAACCATAAAAATCAAATAAATAAATTTTTGAAAGAATGACTAAGGGTAACACACAAGATTGATAGAGAAAAGTTATTCACCCGAAAATTATCTGTAAATTTGTTTTAATTTTTCCCATTGGACTACGTAGTTCTTGTTTCAATCGTGAAAAATAAAATTTGATCGAGTGCGCAGCACGAGACACGCGATGAGAATGTATTTGTAAAAGCCGGAGAAGCTTTAACAAAAGAGAATTCACACTTATCAGATTAAAGTAGTCGACATTTCGCTTCTGAGTTTCACAAGAAATATTTTGTCTCTCTGACTTTCTTTTCAATCTTGCGTTATTTAGCTAAAAATTCTCATTTCCTTTTATATTTTTGAATTTTGAAAATACAAATACAATACCAATTTTGTTTTCATCGAAGAAAATGATTAGGATAAACTGTTCATATCTTGCTTTGTTTGCGTAAAAATTCTCATTTTCGTTTATATTTTCGAATTTTGAAAATGTCACGACTCTGACAATTTTGTTCTTATCAAAAAAAATCGAGAGGATAAATTGTTTCACTTTCTACCTACTACAAGAAACCGTCCTTACACTTTCTAAGTCTCGGATAAAAACGTCCAAAAAATTTCTTTGATTTTTCATCCGGAATAGCTGGTTAACGATCTCGACTTGTCTTTTTGGTCCCTCAAAATGGGTGACAAGGCACGATCGAATATGATCATTCTTTCGGAAGTTATCGAGTTCACACATTATTTTTCATTATTTTTGTGCGACCCGAATTGGAATTCTCGATCTTTTCAGAAAACTCGAAAAGTTGTGAGGCTCATCCTGGAGGACTCTTAAAAAGGAACATTTTTTCTCTTCAAACTTTTTTCCATATCTTGCGTTGTATGGCTGAACATGGTCATTTTCGTTTATATTTTTATTTTGAAAATGCCACAACTCTGACAATTTTGTTTCTCTCCAAAAAAATCATAATTGTTCCACTTTTTACCTATTATAAGAAACCGCACTTACGATTTTTAGATCTTAATAAAAAAAGTCCAAAAAAATTTTCAAAATGCTCGTACTCTTTCATTTTTGATCCAAATTAGCTGGTTACCGAATTTGACCTGACTTTTGGTAAATAAAAGCGTGAGGTGCCTTGTCGAACGCTATATCCTGACGCCTCACGCTGTTTATATTTCTGCTATAAAATGGTAATCGACTTCTGTTTATTATTGAAGTGATTATTTTATCCTTTTTAGTTTAGATATCATTTTTAATAAAAGCGTTGTTGAAAAATTTTGTATTCGGGTTCGGAGGGTTTCTAATAAGAATGTAATATAGTGCTTCTAAAATATATCATACTTTTTGAATACTCCTACATTTGTAGTGCCCATGCCCTTCAAATGAACATCTTTCAGAGTCTTTTTTTGTTATTGGTAGGTTGGAAGAATTTTATTAAACAAGAACGAGAAGATTCATTGGACTAGACGTTAGAAATTTGAAACAAATCAGAAATTATGTGATTGATTCAAGACACAATCGGGAAGAGAGCCATTCTTTACATAAACAAGAAGCCATTATTTGTTATCCAATAAAGAAGAAGATTGATTGTCGCAACCCGGTAAAGTATTGACAGTTCAAATAAACTCTAGGTTGCGAAATTGCTCTCGAGCTACAAGAATGACTTATCATTTGAACTAAACATGATAGAAACAAAGCCTTCCTTTTGGTTCTCACGACGAATTCCCCTCCCCCCCCCCTCCCCCCTTCAACTCCTGTCCAGCTCTTGGGAACTTTCAACTTCACCCATAGTTTCCATTGACTCCCCTATTTCTCATATTGCCATACTACTTTATCTGTATTTTTCGAGTAGTTTACGATTTCTCTTTTCAAAGCAATCCTTTCTCTCTTTTACCTTTCCCTTTATCGCTGATTCTATTTGTCTCTTCCTCCGCTGTCTCTAGAGTTTCAATAGGAAAAGAGACTTCTCTCTGCTAGTTTGCAAGACACTATTTCGCTTCCACGCTCTGTTCGAGGATAACTAAACTGGTACTAAACTTGTCCTGAATCTTTAGTAGCTTACAAAATAGAAATTTTAGGTTTCTTTGTATGAAAATAAACCAAATGTTGTTGTCATCACTTCGGAATGTAAAATACAAATTGGAAAATATGAGAATTCACATATTTCTGAAAGTATAATCATCTGAATTTTGGTTACTTTAATGTTAGAATGAGATATAAATAAGAATTATCAGAGAGGCGATTCGGCGGACGATTTTGACCCTTCCTGGTCATTTCCTGGTTCTTCAAGGTCAATTTTTTCCATTTTCCGGTCAACTAGAAGTAACAAATTTATATTTCTCGCAAAACACAAACATTTATTTTCATTCATGAGGTTTATTCTAAACATTCTTTAACAAACAGATCGAACTTTTTTTTAGTACTCAAATTGTCAACAAAAAAATATAATTTTTTTTACGAAAATTGGAACAGGTAACGAGCACATCAATTTTCAACCATGAAGGAAAGAGTTGAGTTTTAAACAGATAAATTAACTTTTACTGAAAAAGATGAATTGTCAACGAAGATTTGAATACTCAAATTTTGAAATAGAAAACATGAATGCTTAGCTAATAAATTAATTTTTAACTGAAACTATGGGATCCCCAATAGGAATAAATTAAATTTTCAGTAAAAAGAATTACCTTTTGCAAAAAAAACTAACTTCCAACAAAAAAACTAACTTCCAACAAACAAAAAAAACTAAATGTCGAACAAATTACTACATTTTTACGAAAAATGATGAAGAATGAAATGAAATCGTAAATATTTGACTGAAATAGTAGAATTTTCAACCAGAAAGAATAATATTCATCTGAAATGATGATCATTTAACTAGAATAGTTCAATTTTTGACAAAAAAATAACTTTCAACCAAAAAATGTAATTTTTTCAACAAAATGGTTGAAATTTTAACTATAAAAATAAAAATTTTCAAAAAAAAATGGAATAGTGACATTTTTGGCTCAAGAAATTAATTATAAACCAAACATGAAAGTTTCTAACTAGATTAATGTTCGACTAAAATGAAAAATGTTTAACTGTATCTATAACTTGGATTGTTGAACGTAAAGAAGAATTTTTGAAGAAGAACATCAACTTCTGGAGGAAAAGATCATTTTCTATGAAAGAACCGACTTTTCAAAAAAAATATGTGAAGTTTCAACGAAATAATTAAATTTTCAATTTAAAAAAAAAACAAACAAATTTTCACTTAATTTTCGAATTTTGAACTAGGTAAGATCAATTTTCCACTGAGAATGAAACAGTTGAATTTTTAGTTGAAGAAATTGGTTTTTAACCAAACTGATGAATTTTCATGTATAATGATCAATCTTGAAATGGATAGATGTATTTTAAGCGAAAAGATGAATTTTCGACCATAAAGAATAATTTTCTACAAAAAAGGCAAATTTCCCATGGAGTAAATAAACTCTCAAAGAAATAGTTTTATTTTCAAATTCAAAATCAATGTTGAATTGATACTTGAATCTTCACAGAAAAAAGATGAGTTGATTTTTAACAAAAGAGTTACAATTTCAACCAGAGGTGAATTCTGAATCAAAATAATGACCTTTTAATATAAAAATATGACTCTCAACAAACAAGTTTAGATTTTAAACAAGTAGTTGATTTTTGAATTAAAAAAGTATGAATTCGCAATGAACAATATAAACATGTTTTCTATCATATTTCAGAAATATTTTTCCTTCGGAATACTACTTCTACTCTAAAGACTGTTTGAAGAAGAGTAAATGAGGAAAAGCAAATAAAACGTGATAAATACATTTTTTTAACAAAAATTTAGATAATAATTCTTTCTGTATGTTTGGGCTACAATCAATTCGATTATTAAATTCAAGTCAGCTAAAAAAATTTCACAGAGCAACAAATTTACAAAACGATTTTTTTTATGATGAGAAAAAATACAAATCCTTCCTCTCATAAAGTATATATTATCAAAATATTTTGAGAATCCGATTAAAGGAACGTTACGGTCATTTCTCGTATTTTTTCGGTAGAACATTTATATTTATTCAAATCTAAACACCCGTTAACACAACAGATCAAATATTGCAAAATAAATCAATTCTAGAAAGAATACTCTACTTTTCAACGGAAAAAATATCATTTTTTTACAAAAATTGGAACAGTTAAACTTACAATTAAAAAAATCAATTTACAATAACAAAAAAACAACAGACTTTCAACAAAATAGTTCATTTTTCAACCAATGTGATGAATTTTCAAATAACATCATGAATCTTCAACCAGAACAGTAGAATTTCAAAACAATAAGATGAATTTTCAACTAAAAAGATAAATGTTTAACTGGAGCACTTCAATTTTCAACCATGAAGGTGAATATTCAAACAAGGAGATTAATTTCCGAATAGAAAGAATCATTTTCTAAGGAAAAATATAATGTTGTAACAAAATAGTCGAATTCCAAGGTGAAAAAAATTATTTTCAACCAAAAATGGAACAGTAACATTTTTGATTCAAAAAGCCAATTTTAAAACAAACATAAGTCTTAAAAAAAAAGAATCTTTAACTGAAGGAGTTGAGTTTTCGAACAGATAAATTAACTTTTACTGAAAAGATAAATCACCAACGAAAATTTTATCACTCAAATTTTAAAATGAAAAAAATTGATGTTTAACTAAACAAATAGATTCTTAACTGAAACTAGGGAATTTTCAATAGAAAGAATCTGCCCGCTGCGCAGGCACATTCTCATCGCGCATTTCGCGCGCAGCTCGCTTCGCTCGCAAGTTTGAGCGCGCCTAGGGCGCGCGACTTTCGGATCTCGCGCTTCGGGCTCGATGGTAATCTCACCTCGCGCTACGTGCTCGGCCTTTGTGCCTCCCTACAGTTGTATATAGAGCTTGTGAGACTCAAACGCGAAATGTCGACTACTTTAATTTGATGAGTGTGAATTCTCTTTCGTTAAAGCTTCTCCGGCTTTAACGAATACATTCTCGTCTCGTGCTGCGCACTCGATCAAAGTTTTTCCAAAGCGGTCCAATGGGAAAAATTATAACAAATTTACAGATATTCTTTTGGGGTGAATATCAATCTTCAGTGTTAGCCTTAGTCAATTTTTCAAAAATTTTATTATATCATTATTATAGTTATTTTTCCTGATTGAAATGAATTCATTTTCTGATTTTTTATAAATGAAGCAAAAACTACTTGTCGTATCAAAAAGTTAATTTTATCAAATTTGCAGATCTTTTTTTGGTGCCCAAGTTTAGTTTATATATATATCCCCGTAACTTGCATGGTTTGACTAAAAAATTGATCTTTCTATTTTTCATTATTTTTTGTGCGACCATAATTTGAATTTCCTTTTTTTCGATAAACTCGAAAAGTTATAAAGATCACCCTGGAGGGCTCCCAAAAAGAAACATTTTTTTCTCTGAATTTCTTTTCAATCTTGCGTTATTTGGCTAAAAATTCTCATTTTCTTATATATTTGTGAATTTTAAAAATACCATAAATCTAAGAATTTTGTTTTTATCAAAAAAAGTC
>WSXT02215828.1:3504-17322 GCA_011762715.2 Neuroterus valhalla | reverse complement strand
TTATGCACGCGCGAGAATAGTGAGCTCCTATTGGTTATTTACAACCTTCAATAGTTCAAAAACTATTGATCGTACAATATTTTGCAACTAGAATTTTTTGTTCAGTTTTGCCCAAGGAAGTGGCACATACAAGGAATATGATGAGTTGAGGATCACCCTGTATAGTCTGCAAATGTTCCACCAGTTGCTGAATATTTCAATGAATTCTATACGAAGCTTCACTAGGTCAACGTATCCTCGATTTGGGAAGAGGAAACTCGGGAAGATTTGGGAGAAACGATACTGCGCTAAGTGATGGAGGTCAAGAATTAAAATAAAAACAGGAAACAATTTATGAGACTCTGCGTATCAGGAAATTTTCTTCATGGATGGGTTTCTGTATTTTTGAATTTTTCATTAGATTCAGTATCCAGTATTTTGTAAATTTATTGTAAAATCATTGTAAATGCATTTGACTGTAGGTTATGCATTTACATACATTTCCGTTGCAACCAAAAGCCACCTTAACGCCTTCCGCATATTACCAAACTTTGAGATCATTTATTCAGCATTGACAAACGTAAATGCAGATTCTGCTGCATAATTTAACCAGAACATGAAAGGACGGTATATAGAGAATGCTTTTGAAGGATGCGGTTTTGATGTAGTAAATGTCCCAATGCATATAATGTGATAATATTCTATTGCAGCGTTATTAATACCAGGAATATTCAGTTAAAATATTTTAAACGATAAAAATTCTATTTTATAAATAAGAGGAAATAGAAAATTTTAGTAACCGGAGGGATTATTGAGCGATGAAAAGAGTAGAAAAGGTCTCAAAGAACACTATATCAAATTGGGACTGTCAAATCGACAAACGTTTCATACTCCTTTATTGCGAAAGGTTATTGAAGAGTGATCTTACGTGAAGAGTGATCTTAAGAGTGAATTTTCTTTTGGATGCATTTTTCCTAAGATAATGTCTTAAAACTTTCTATGTCAAATCTAAAAAATCCTGAAAGCGTTTTGTTAGAAAATATTTATTTTCATATTCCGAATTTTAGGATTTTAAATATGATGAGGCATAAGTATACTAGATAACGCTATGGAATGCAGAGAAATGATGCAGAATGCAAGTGAACGTGAAAAACGCAGGGCAACGTAGGCATACGCAGGAGAACGCATTGGAACGCTAGAGAATGTAGGAGAACGTAGAAGACCGCAGAAGATCGCAAAAGATCACAAGGAAAAAATGTGTGATGCAGAAGAAAGCTGGAAATACGAGAAAACGCAGAAGGGCGCAAGGAAGCGCAGATAAACGCTGCGAAATGTAGATTGCACGGGAACGCAGGATAATGTAGAAGAACGCAAAGAAATATAAGATAAATGTAAGGCTACAAACTTACACTGTCCCAAGATTAACACCGTCTTCGTCAAAGAGAGCCTTTCTCAGACACTTCTCCATGTATATAATCAACATCTAAGATGACATAACGCATCCTTGCTTAACGCCCTTCCTAATGTCAAACCAATCGCTCAGTTGTCCATTCACTCTCACACTTGCTTTGCTACCATTATATATTGCTTCTGTGATCTGTCTCGAGCCTAATACTCGATCCGCCATGATCTCCCTGGCGTAAATCAACATTGATCTTCCCATATCCTTTCCTTTGTTAAACCCATAAATTTATGAATAAGTATTTTTGTAAACATTTTGCCTACAGTACTAAGTAGGCTATTTGCTTTATGGTTATTACGGTCACCTTGATCACTCTTTCCCTTCTAGATTAGGACAATAATAGTCCTTCTTCAATCGCTCGGAACTTCGCTGTTCACAGTACACATATTCATAAACTCACACAGCGATACAAACGAATACCCACGATCAAACTTGAGCATTTCAGAGGAACTACCATCCTCACCAACAACATCACCATTCTTCCGTTTTTGAATTACGGAAATAATGTCGTCGATACCGATTCTGTTTCCGCTGCCTACATCGGGATTGTCTAAAGTATCCGTGTCTGTGGCTCCCTGGCTCTACCTTCATACAGCTTCTTGAACAAAATCCTGCCTTCAGTCTTCCACTTTGCCTAAATCCCAATCCATTCCATCATTAGCATTCTTAATTCTGACAACCTCAGTTCTAGCATTTCTTTTCCTAGTCTTTTTACCCTATTTCCAAAATAGTTTCTTATTTCCTTAAAAATCATTTTGCATTTCCGTATCTACTTCCGTTTTGATTTGGTCCTTGCTTCCTTTTTACTATTATATTTCTTTTCCTCTTTTTATCCCCATAATCATATATTACCGTACTCCTTTCCCTATCGCTAAAACCTCTCATAATCAACATTCTCGAGTACGCTTCTTTTTTTGTCGTTGACTGCCACGTTTGTTTCATTATTCCACCACGCATCACCGGACTTTCTTAAAACAGTCGCATTACCGCACACTACCGATGCACTTACGAAGATCCCATTCCGCAGTATAATCCTCTAAATATTTTTGCCTAATCCTGTCTTCCAATCTTCTTTGTGATGCCCTAAATATTTATTCAGCTATTTCCAGCTGCTTCTCCTCACAATATAGCTAGGTGTAATTCTGTTCAAACCCAGTCTACACAAACTCTATCCAATCCTGCACTGTCGTCACCTTCACTTCCTTATCCCTCCCACATCCTCTCCTGAACACCATAACCTTGGACTTCCCTGAATCATATTCTAACATTCACTTATCCAGGTACCTCCTCAACCTCCTCATCATCTCTTTCAATGCTTCCTCACTTTTTTCCAGCAACACTATGTCATCCGCACACGCAAGTGACCAAATTATAACTCCTCTTACGCTCACTTCCTCAACGACTCTTTCTTCTAGCTTCCTCTCCACTTCAGCGATTAAGGTCGCGAAAAGCTTTGGGCTGAGCGGACACCCCTGGCTCAACCCCCTGTCTATATCGAAACCCTCTGAAATCGTGTCCCCTCCTCTCACCCTATCTTTTGTCTCTTCATGCACTTCTCTTACTCTTTCGATCAGTTCATTTTCCACTCCCCTCTCCTCAATCGCATTCCACAACCTCTCTTTACCCACCGATGGAAAGCCCTTTTGAGGTCTACGAAAAACGCGTACACTTTTGACCCCTTCTCTACTATTTCCCTATCCACCACGTCCTGTTAAATATAAATATTGTTTGAACTGCTCCTACCCGATCTGAATTCCGCTTGAGTTTCCAGTAATATGCCTTTCCCCTTGACATCATTCCGTAGCCTCTCCGCCAATACCATTACGTACACTTTGTACGACGTGTTCATCAATATGATTCCTCTATAATTTCTCGAGCTATCCGTATCCCCCTTCTTATACACTGGCACTATCAGCCCCTCCCTCCACTCTCCTGAAAATTCTTCACCCTTCCATACCCTCTTAACTACCTGTTTCAGCCTGTTTCTAACAGCGTTTGTGCTGAAAAACCATGCTTCGTTCTGCACCCCGTCGAAGTCCTGTTTCCTTCGACCTTCTTATTTTCCTCATTTGGAACTCTCTCTCTCTCTCTCTCTCTCTCTCTCTCTCTGTCTCCCCCCCCCTCTCTCTCTTCCACAACTTTCCCTATCCCTAAAGAGATCCTCTTCCCGTCTATTCTCGCATCCCCCCTCCCGCCACGAACATTTCCTCCTCTCTCTCGCCTATTACATGCTCCACCCTTTCTTTCATCCCTTCCATCCAATCCCTATTGTACACAGTCACAAACTTGCACGCCAATCTTCAAATCGTTACAGATCTCACAATCAGTTGCACAAAATCACAAAAAGTTCTATAAAAGCAAACATAAGGATGTTCAATAGCTACTAATATTTATTTCAAGAAGCTCTTTGCTCTAGATTCTGACGATTACTGAAGTCGTAGCGCTCGACTGAGAGGCAATAAAAATCTCTAAAGACGAAGATCCTCATGTCTCTTAACTTTCAACGTTTGTAAACAAGGCCAAAACATAGTATTTTATATTATTATCTTTTGTGTTTTTTGCAAAAAACTATCAGGCTGACAGAAATTGCAACCATCTTCAAATGTTGATACTGATCACACCTAGCAGTATTGAAAATACTTTTTCTAAATTTCGATAATTTCATGGGATACAGCATGATTCAGAAAGAAATGTCAAATAAGAATGCATAGAGAACCACGATGAATGAGTCAAAGCACCTCATAACATCGTACTTTGAAGGTCATTCTGCACAAAATCCATCAGGATATTCCCGAGAATCTTCCAAGTCATACCACCTCTCCTTTGTGGCTCCCAAACTATCATGGGAACGCATGAGAATGTAAGAGAAAAGCAAGAAAACGCAGGATTATTCAGAGAAACAAAATAGGATGCAGACAAACGCAGAGGACACGAGATGATTTCAAAAGTGTGAACTACGAGAGCGCGTGATAATGCAAGGAAACGTAGGAGAACTCAGGTTAATGCTGTAAAACGCTTGTGAATTCCGGAAAACGCTAGGAGCGCATCAGGAGGCAGGGAGACTCAGGAGAGCGCAGGAGAATGCAGGTGAACACATGGGAATAAAGGAGATTGCAAAAGAGAATCCTAGGAAACGCTGAGAAATGCAGAGGAATGCATGAAGACGTAGGTAAACGCGAAAAGACACAGAATAATGCAGGATGACTCAGAGGAAAGCACAAAACGCAAGAAGGCTAAGAAAAACGCTTGAAAATGCGCGGGAGAATGCAGAAAGGTATTCGGAAACGCTGTAGAATTCAGAGGAATATAGGAGGATGTGATACAATGCAGAGGAACGCAGAATAATGCAGGATAACTCAGATGAATGCAGAAGATAGTAGGAGAAGAGAGAAGGACTCAGGAGAGCGCATAATAATGCAGGGAAACGCAGAACAACTCGCTGTTACGCGGTTGAGCACAGGAGGATGCGGGAGGACGCAAGGGAAAACACGAAAGTAATGGAGATTGATAAAAAGCACACAAAACCTAAGAGATTGCAACGCGACGCAGAAGAACGCAGGAGAATAGAGGAGAACTCGGAAAAGCGCGTAATAACGCGAGGTAATGCAGAATAACTCAGGATGGCGCAGGAGAACGCAGGAGGACGTGAAAGGACGCAAGAAAATACTAGTGAGGTAACAATATTGCAAAAAGGCGCACGAAAACCTGGGAGATTGCAAGAGAACGCATGGAGAGAGCAAGAAAAGACAGGGAAATGCAGCGAGGCTTTAAAAAACGCTGAGAAACGAAGGGGAATGTAATGTAGAGAAAGATCAATGCAGAAAAGGATGCGATAAAATGCATAGGAATGCAGGAAAATTCCGAAGGCGCAAAACATTGCTGGATAACTTAAAGGAATACGAAAGGAATCAGGAGAACGCAGGAGGACTCAGGAGAACGCAGGAAAATGCAGGTGAACAAACAAGAATACGACAGAGCGCACCAAAACCTAAGAGATCGCAAGGGAACGCATGAAGAGCAAAGGAGAATGCAGAAAACCACTAAAAACGCTGGAAAACGCAAGGGAATGCAATGTAGAGAAAATTTATTGCAGAGAAGGATGCAATAAAATGCAGAAAAATGCAGAGGAATGCTGAGAAACGCAGTATAACTCGGAGGAATGCAGAAGAAATCATGGGAACACAGGAAGACTCAAAGAATGCGTAATAACGTGAAGGAACGCAGAAGAACTCTGTAAAACGCTGAGTAACGCAGAAGAACGGGGAGAAATGCAGAAGAATGCAGGGGGCGCAAAATAACGTTTGATGACTCAGAGGGAGGTAGAAAAATTCAGGAGAACGCAGGAGGACACAAGAGAGCCCGCAAAAACGCAGGAGAACGTAAACATGATTGTAAAAGAGCGCGCCAAAACCTAGGAGATCGCAAGGAAACGCATGGAGAGCAATAAAAAATGCAGAGGAATGCAGATTATTGCTGGTTAATTCTGGAGAATGCAGAAGGAACCAGAAGAACGCAGGAGGACTAACTTGGAGTAACGCAGGTGAACGTAGAAGGATGCAAAAAGGCGCAGGGAAACGCAGAGGAATGGAGGGGAAATCAGAAGAACGCATAGGGACTCATGACAGCGCGTCATAACGTAGAAGAACGCATGAAAATGCAGGTGAAGGAACAAGATTACTCAAGAGTACAACAAAACCAAGGAGATCGCAAGGAAACGCATGGAAATTGCAGGAAAACGCAGATAAGCAGGAAGGCACTAAAAAACGCTGGGAAGCGCAGGAGTATGTAATGCAGAGAAACTCTAATGCAGAGCAGGATACAATGAAATACAGAGGAATGCAGATTATTGCTGGATGATTCTGAGGAATGCAGAAGGAACCAGAAGAAGGCAGGAGGACTAACTTAGAGTAATGCAAGAGAACGCAGGAGGATGCAAAAAGGCGCAGGGAAACGCAGGGTAACGCAGAGGAATGGAGGGGAAATCAAAAGAACGCAGGAGGACTCATGGCAGCGCGTAATATTGTAGAGGAACGAAGAATAACTCAGGGTAACTCAGGAAAACGCAGGTGAACAAACAAGATTGCTAAAGGGTACAACAAAATCTGGGAGATCGCGAGAAAACGCAATGAAAACGCAGGAAAACGCAGGTGAACAAACAAGATTACGAAAGGGTACAACAAAACCTGAAAGATTGCGAAGAAACGCAATGAAAACGCAGGAAAACGCTGGGTAACGCAGAGGAATGGAGGAGAAATCAAAAGAACGCAGGAAGACCCATGACAGTGCGTAATAACGTAGAGGGACGCAGAATAACTCAGGCTAACGCAGGAAGACGCAGGTCAACAAACAAGATTACGAAAGAGTACAATAAAACCTTGGAGGTCGCAAGGAAACGCAAGGAAATCTCAGGAAAGCCCAGGTAAACAGGAAGGCACTTAAAAACGCTGGGAAGCGCTGGAGTATGTAATTCAGAGAAACTATAATGCAGAGCAGGATGCAGTCCAATGCAGAGGAATGCAGATTATTGCTAGATAATTCTGAGGAATGCAGAAGGAAACAGAAGTACGCAGGAGGAGTAGCTTAGGATTGCAGGAGGATGCAAAAAGACGCAGGGAAACGCTGGGTAACGCAGAGGAAGGGAAATCAGAAGAGCGCAGGAGCTCATGACAGCGCGTCATGACGTAGGGAAACGCAGAAAAACTCAGAGTTACGCAGGAAAATGCAGGTGAACAAACAAGATTACGAAAGAGGACACCAAGACCTAGGAGATCGCAAGGGAACGCATGGAGAGCGCAGGAGAACGCAGGGAAACGCAGAAATACTCAGGATAATCATAGAGGGGATTGAAAAAATAGCACAACTAAACCTAAGAGATTGCAAAAGAAAACGGGGAATGCAGGAGAACGCAGAAAAACATATGATAAAGAGAAAAGCAGACGAACGCTGAAAAACGCAGGAAAACGGTGTTGAAGGCGGGGGAACGTAGAAGACTACTGGAAAATACTGGAAAACGCCGATGAATGCAGAAATTGCAGGAGGGCGCGTAGTAACGCAAAGAATAACGCAAAGAAACGCTGGAGAGTGCCCGAAAACCGTGTAGGATATCCTGAACTGTTTTCGGAACATTTTTGAGATACCATTTATAAATATTCCAGGGATTTCCGTTTAGTTACCGCAATATGTTCACTCTTCCATAAAAGAACTTCTGTTTCTGTCTAGCTGGGACACATGTCTAACATAAATTTGGAAACCAAGGATTGGTTCAGCCGTAAGTAATTCCTTGATGTTGAGCCATTTTGGCCCTGAGATTTCTCGATCTAAATGAGATTAAAGGTAGATCCTTATGCCAGCTGTCGATCCTTGAAGTCTTGTCGTAAAAAGAACTCGTAATCCTATCATGCAACTAAGGATAATCCTATAAGATTCCGAATAGAGATGATGCACGGGCAAATTCACAATATTCCAAAGTTCATAGGGAGAACGCAGATTGGCTCACATAGGATACTATAAAACGTGTCCCGGGACTCGCTTTTGGATGATAAGTAACATAACCCCGGGGTGATCGCTGATAAGGCTCAAAGCTAGCCAAGATCTGACTCATTGATTTACGAAGCAATGGACGTATATCTTACATAAAGCATCTTCCGAACATTTTGCTTCTCGATTCTGATTTGGCAATTTCGGAACGATAAACATCATTTATAGAAAGGTCCAATTATTCATTGAATAGCCTCTTATTTCTCTTGTTGCCTATTCCCACTTCTTTATGTCTCTATTTTTTTGTACACAGAACGATGACATTTTTAGGGTGTTGCAGAGTGTTGACACCAGGCTCTAACCTCAAAATTAAAGTGTCAGATTTTACTCCATGAATATAAGAATTTCATCTTCGTTAGACAGTTAGGTACCATTTGAAGTAAAAAATTAATCTTTTCTGATACTTATTGTGTAAACAGAATTTTTTGATTCTAAGAAAATTCAAAACAAGAGTAGGCCCTACCTAACTGATAAAGATATATTTTGAGGATTCCTGGAAATTCCACATTTTCCGATAACTCGAGCGTTCTTGAAGCATTATGAAATATTCAAAGGAATCTAAATCATTACAATTTATTCCACAACAGTTCCAGAAAGATCGTCAGTAGCTATAAAACATCTCAAGGGATTCTATGGGTTTTCTAAGGATTTCGGGCACTTCAAGAGTATCGTAAGTGATTTTCCAGAATCTTGTGAGATAATATGGCCTATGTTTTATACGATATGTATAAAACTTATTCTAAGAGATTTGTTCCTAATGACGAGTTTTGAATAATGCATTTAAAACTTAGAAATGGAAATGTTGATCAACAGTAACAAGTCAGTAACTTGTTACATTAGTCCTCTTCTTCTTTGTTTATTATTCCGAAAATTCTCTTCTTTCTCTAAGCCTAACTTATTTCCTAATATATACATCCATCTACATATAAAACTCTCATCCTAACGCAAAACGCAACGTGACGGGATGGCTGGAATTCTAACATTCTAACTGTACAATTTTATCCACCTTACTTTCCTGTGTTACTTCTGTTTCCTATTTTTTCACTCCTCTTCCACCTTAACCTTTTTCTCTAAACAATCATTCCTTCATTGTACCTCATTCATTCTCTAGCTCCCTCCGATTCCCTCATCCGCTCCTTCCCCTGTTCTTCCTACCCAGAATCCTTACCATATTCTCTTGCCAGCTTCCTATATCTTCCGCTCCTTTTATACATCCTTCCAATACATTTTCCCATGTTTCTCTTTCCCATTCACATATTCTGCACCTGATTTCCTCCTTTTCTTTCCGATGCGTCGCTTTCCTGACATCGTTGCCCAACCTAAGTTTCGCTATTCTTATCCATATCTTTTCTCTACAACCCTTTTCGAAATACTTTGGTCGTCCTTCCTTTTTTATTGTCTTCTAACATTCATTGTATTCTGATTTCTCAATCCTCTCCCATCCTTTTATTAATTGACTCTTCCTACTCTTTCTTCTAATTCTTCAAAATTCACTCCTATTTCCTCTCTTATGTATCCATCTGTAAGGAATTCGCTCCTTTCTTCTTCCTATCTCGTTAACTCAGTCGCCTTCCCTCTTCTTTTCTCCAACTCTTTAAGACATTCTTTCACCAACTGCTCTTTCTTTCTCTCCTTGCATTATTTCTTCAAATTTCCATGCTTTCTTTCAAGCTCTCATACTTAATTTGTCCATTTGCCTTTCCTCTCTTACCATATATCCAGGTGTCCTCCAATCCACTCATAGATTCCATCTCACATATCCTTCCTGCAACCTTCCATCTCGTCCATTTCCTCCCATCCTCAATTTCTCATATTTCTGCTACATATCCTAAAACTGACCCTACCAGGGTATCAAATAACCACATTCTCCTGTTTCAATATTTCTTGAACCTTTTCTTTCCTATACCCTATACCTACTTCATAACCAATGCCGCTTTTTCTATCCTCTCTCTTATATGTGTCTTATGATCTCCGTTTGCTTGCAATGTGTATCCCAAATATTTAAACTCTTCCACTTCTTCTATCTTCACTCCCTTCCATCTCCCAGTCCATCCTTTTTTCTTCCCCCTCTTTTTCTGAACTTCATTATCTTCATCTCTCTTACATTCAATATCAATTCCTTATAATCTAAGTATTCCAGTAAACCTGTAATTAGACCCGCCATTCTCTCTTCATCTTCTGCCACCATTACTATATCATCTGCATATGCCAGTGAATATATTCTCTCTTTTCTCATCTTAACACCTCTTGCTTGCAAGGTTTGTCCCAAATATTCAAACTCTCTTACTTCTTCTATATTTGCTCCCTTCCATCTCCCAGTCCTTAATTTTTTTTCCCTCTCTTTTTCTAAACCTCATTATCTTCGTCTCTTCTACATCCAATGTTAATTTCTTTTCATCTGAGTATTTCTGCAACACTGTAATTAGACCTGCCATTCCCCCTTCATCTTCTGCCATCATAACTATATCAGCCGCATATGCTGATACTCTTCATCCTTTTCTGCTCATTCTTTCTCTCATGTCTGTGATTAAGATATAGCATGAAGAAAGGCTCAGGTTTCATATTTGTTTTACTCCTCTCAACAACCAGAAACTATCGCCTACTTGATCGGATGAAGGAAAAAATATAAAGAACAATAAATCGAAAGGAAAAAGGGTAGGACAAGGTTATTGTTCATCAGAAGGAATAAAAGAATTTAGAGAGAATGATTAAGGTGAACTGAGAAAGAATAGAGAAGAAAAGAGGAGGTTTACAGTGCGTTACGTGATAGAAAAAAGAGGAGAATGGAAAGTTCAAAGAGGAGGCAGAAAGGGCTAGTATAGAAGATAGTTGATAGAGACAAGGAAAAAAGGAGACGAAAACCCCAAAAGATTGAAATGTTAGAATAGGAAGAATATTCCATGGATTCCTTAGGAGAAGTGGAAAAGAAAAAAACTGGATTGAGAATAGAGGAAGGGAATAGGACGGAAAAGAGGACATCACAATGGAAGAAACAGAGACGGTAATGTAGCGAATAAGAGAACGCAAGAAGAAGGGAAGACTGGCCTAAAATATAGAAAGAAGGGATATTTGTACCAATAGTTACAAAAGGAAATGCGAAAGGGATTGAAGACTCTAGAGGGTTGATGCTGATACCGACATCATAGTAGATAAATGTTACAATAGTTTTGGAGAGGTCGAAGAAAGAAGTAGAGTAAAAGAAATTAATCTCACCAAACCAGACAGGATCTAGAAAAGGAATAAAAGTTAAAGATGATGTATATGTGCTGAATCCAATAAAAAAATAGAAGAATCAGAAGACAGGAACAGGGTTTGATTCTAATGTTTCGGGATTTGAAAGCAGCCTTTGACTCATTGGACACGAAAGAGGCAGGCGTAGCTACCGAGAAGGAGGGGATAAGAGAAGGTTTGAGGGAGAGAGTAGCTGAAATCTTCAGGGAAACAAAAAGTAAGATAAGGGTGGGAGGAACAAATGGGTAATAGTTTTGGGATAACAAGAAGTGTAATACAGGAGTGTCGACTAAGTCCACTCCTGTCTAATATTCTAATTTCGGATTAGGAGGAGGAGATGTAGAGAAAAGGATGGGGAGGAGTAGGCCTAGGTAAACAGAAATATACACACTAACATATGCGGATGATGAAGTGCTCTTAGCGGGTAGTGAGTAAGGAATAGTGGCAAAGAGGGTATGGAAGTTTGAGATGAAACGAAGAAAGTTAGAGGGAGGAAAGTTAGCGAGAATGTGCTACGAAGAGGTAGAAGAATAGAGAAGAGGGTTGGAAAGTGATCGCAATAGGAAGGGGGAAGAAAAGAATTTTTCAGAGATCATGGTAAAGGAGAAGAAAGCACTATAGGCGATGAAAAATGGGAAAAGAGAGATAAAGAAATGCGAAAAATAGACAGATAAGAAAGGACCGGCAAATCAAGGTACAACAAATGGTATACGGTAATAAAAATAGCAAGATTACACATTTATTTGGAAAGAGGATGGGAGAGGAGGGAGATAGACAAGCATAGATAGGTGGAGATTAGGAAATGAAGTAAAGGAATCAAAGTAATGGAAAAAGGATGTGAAGAGAAAATGCAGAGTATGCGGATTTTTTATGAGTTTTTTATGAGGGGAAATCTTGAGTAGGGAGAATTGCAAAAAAAGTGTTAAGGAAATTTTAGGAGAAGAGAGGATGGTAGAAGAATGGACAAAGGATATAGAGAAAGCTAGAGGAGTGGAAAAAGAAGAAGGAAAAACAAATAATCAAAATCCATCTATGTAGAGGATTTAAAACCTGTTATTTAGAATGTCCCTAGGGAATAAAATTTCGTATTCTTTTCCATTCTCTATTTTGAAAACAGGATAAGAAATAAGAGAAAGGAAAATATTCAAGGTATGTCATGCATGTTTGTCAGCTTATGTTTTAATCTTTCACAAGATTTCCTTCAGAACCTTTTTTGGAGATAATCAATGTTTTAAGTTCCAATTTTTCCCAAGAAATGGTATCAAATTGTTTAATCCGAAATATTTTTCGTCACCGAAAATCTATTTCTGTTTTCACGTCATCCTCTTATCTCCTTAAAAGATTGAACAACTCTGGTTGCTCATGTGTATTACTTCCGCCACCCTCGTATTGTAGGATGTCCAGTTCTATTACATCGCACCAGCTGTACACCCTCGGGAAAATGGGAAAATTAGCTAAATAATTACGAAGCATCTGCTATGACGTTCCATAACGAATGTGTTGCACATTTGCGACAAACTTATAAATTTGCCACTCAATCATCGTTTTTCAAACGTGATAACAACCTTTTTTTCCTCCAATTAGACTCATTAGGACTTATGAACCTAATTTGCAGGTAAACCTAGCCAATAATACCCATTGAATGGATGAGTAAACTTTTTTCACGAACGAAAAATAAAATTCATGAGAGATACAGGGAGAGAATCTGTAAATTTCGAGAAAATGCATTATGTATGTTTTAATGGACCCTTTTAGCAGTAGAGCTTGAAGCTAGGGATACATTTTTTCAAAAGAAAAAAAAAATGAGAGATCGCAGGATAAAAAAGTACAAAGACGTAAAAAAGAAAGATGAATTCTATCACCTCTCTTGTTGATATTAATGAGCTTTCTATTTTCTGAATCTCCTGGGATTTGTGATTGCTGCTAACGCGGAAGGAAACGAATTTTGAAAGCAATGCAAACAAAAATCAGGTCGACTATTGGTTACACTTACAATTCCACCGGGAGGATGGCTGGAGGACCATCGAAACGCCCTAAATTTACTATATTCAGGACCCTCAATACCTAAAACGCTTGGCTCGTTTACATACGCACTAATGCATTATCGCTACAGGAAATTAAAAGTTAATCACTCTAGTTTTCCTAGGAAAAGCTTAAAAGCTATTAGAATTTAATTATTCGAATAAATTTTATTCTAAATTGATAGACGGTAATATTTTAGGAAGCAAATCATTTTTAGGAACAATGAATATGTAAAAATAAAACCTAGGGATTCAGAATACGGTCGATGGGGTATTTTGATAGGAACTTAACGCTCCAATTACTTTGGTCTTACGATCGCATTTTTTCGAATAACTAAAAAAAAAGGCAAGCAATCATCCTAGTCAAAATTGTTTATTTTATACGCTTTTATGCGGTTGTATATTAAGATACAGTCCTGTAACACGCCAGATCATCGGAGAATGGACCAAAAACGACGGAGGTTAGTTAACCTAAGGGAACAACGTATTTTTCTCACAAGATGTAGAAGAGAATCAGTAATGTATTTGATAGGATTCATATACAAGGTCATTCCTCTAATGATTTAAAATATAGATTGGAAAAAAAAT
>WSXT02215818.1:0-17325 GCA_011762715.2 Neuroterus valhalla | reverse complement strand
TGCCATGACGTTAGAAATACAAAAATAAACAAGATCCAGAATTGAATTTTATCTAAATCTGGCCAGAACCCTAACAACAATTTGCATAATCAAGTTTCAGTTTATTTATTATTTATATTGTTGGCATCTATGATGCTTGAACATTGATAACTTCCAAATCAAAATTATTCTTCTTGAAAAATCATCTCTCCGGTTGCAAGTTCCATGATTCTTATTAAAAATGGACCTTTTTTGTTGTTCATATTCCCATTCGAAAATGGATCGTTTCTGTTTGAACTTCTATTTAATTGGTAATGAATTTCTGTTCCCTGGTGAAATTTCGTCTTTTCGGTTAAAAGGCCACTGCTTGGTTATTTATCAATCTATTTTGAATATGGTTTCACCAGTTTTATTAGAAAATTAGTATTTCTATGTCAAATGCAACTGATTTGTATCATAATCAAAAACTTTTGGTAATGAAATTGTGAATATACTTTTTATTGGAGATTTTTATTCTTTTGTTGAAAATTACATCGTTCGTCCTTTCGACTTCAATATTCAATTATTTTGTTGGGAATTCATATCCTTTCTGGTCAGGAATTCCTCTTTTTGGTTTAGAAATCCATTTTCTCAAACATCGATCTAGTTTTTCGGAAATTCAACTATTTGGTTCTGTATTGAACTCTTTTTTTGAAAATTTATTCTTTTTTTAAGAGAATCAACATTGTCATTAGGAACCTGAATATTTTGTTAAAAAATTTTTTTTCTTGTTGTTAAGAATGTATTTTATTTATTTTTAGTACAAGCAGAACTCGAAAAGTAACAATAGTTACTTTTCTTGCTCAAAACAACAACAACAAAAATAAATTTTGAGAAAAAGTTATTTTTCCCATTTTTTTAGTTACTCGAATCATTTTCTAATCGCCCTTTTTCTTTTTTGTTCCAGGTGAGTTTCTACTGTCCCTATTTGTTTCCCAAACCGATTATAATGTGGCGATAAATGTATCGGAACATTGTTTTTGGTAAGTAGCAACGGAATTTCCGAAGATAATTACGGAAGCTGATTTCTCAATGTCTTCTCTATTGCACTTCTTCTTCAAAAAGTGAAGTAAAAAATGTAATTTTTGCGGAATATTGTCTTCGTCTTTCCGCAAAAGATCTTGATGAATTCGGAAATTAATTATATCCACGAAAAAAACGATTTAAGAATTTTTCTGCCAATATTCTCATTTTTGTCATCTTGATTTATTATAACAGAAGATCATTTTGACCGTCCACAAACTATAAATCTGCTGCGCCGAACTATTTTTCAAAAGCGTATACTTTATGTGTGGAAAGGATCGACGGACCGCACCGTAGCTCAATTGGTAGAGCATTCGTGTAGAGAACGAACGGACCTGGGTTCGAATCTCAGCGAAGCATGTGGGGTAGTCTTTTTTTCACAGAAAGTTGTATTTATTTCCTTGGTTAAAAAACGATATTACACTAGATAGTTATTAAATTATTATATTATATTTATCATAGATTCGTTTCCAGCAAACAAAATCACGGAGGAGAATAAAATAACTTATATTCAAACACAGGATTTAATTATGAATGTTAAACAGTTGACTTCATAAAAAAAATGAATTTTCGGAAAAAATAGTTGAAAATTCGCTTTTTTGGTGGAAAATAAATGTTCAAGGTTAGGAATCCATCTATTTGGTTGAAAATTCGTTAATTTGGCAGAAAGATCAAATTTGTTGGAAATAATTTTCTTTCTGTCAGTGTGCGTAAAATGCTTCTTAGCACACCCATGTGAATGTGAAAAACGGCTTTTATCACGATACAGTGTGCGCAAAATATAAAAAATATATTCATCGTTATTTTACTATTTCCCAACGGAAAATAATAATATGTATAACGTTACGACGTTAACGCAATATTCGACGTTTAATGACTATTTTTCAACTGAAAATAATTTGTTGCGAATTATTCGTTCTTAGTCGAAAATCAAACTATTCGATTGAAAAGTTTCTAGTTCTTCCTTACTCACACACGTGTCAAATAGTATCTTATACCACGATAGTCGGAAAAATCATGTCAAGGTGGAGATTTTGAGGTTAGAGTGGAAGGACGGGTCTGCTCACAAATAGTGTTTAATCTGCAGTTTGAAAAATTTTTGGCTCTATCAAATAATTAATTTCCATGAATTTCCTGATTTTATACAAATTCCAAGATTGCACCCATGCAATTTGCTTCTTTAAAGGTATTCTTATCCCCTAGAGCCACAATAGCGTCATCTTGAAGCGAGTTGCATATAATATTACGTATTACGTTTTTTATGGTGCTATGGGATATCGATGGCATGCACTTATATGGCAGATTGAAAGTAACCTGGTCGACCTCCTGGATGATTTTCATATCAAGTTATTGTCAACGTTAATCTTGACCGAGTCACTACCTGCAAGAGATCAGATCACCATTAAAATTGACCCACGGCGTGACGTCACAGTGGCCTAAGAGAGTTCGAAGCCTACCAAACATTCGAGAAATAAACCAATCAACGTGAAGTTTTATGCAAAAGGGTTATCGAGAACTCTGATTTATAAAAATGATCGAAATGAGAAAAAATGGATCCAAATTGGCTTATATGACAATTAGTACGAACGGGATTGTGAACTCGAAAAACTGAACGCGCCTAATGATGTTTCCGCATCAATTTATTCATGAAGAATAGAATATTTACGTAGCGGACACAAGGAATCGCATATAATAATGAATATATATGAACAAATAGAAAAATCCTATATAATATAATAATCCATGCACAGTAAAAACTTAGGAGTAAGTTTTCTTGCAGGTAGAATCTGAACGGTGTTTACTTCACCTTGGCACTTTGGTTATGATAAGCCAACTATGTAGGGTACTTTTGACAGTAGGTGTTGTGAATTTACGCCATGGTCTTTGAAGTAAAGAGTGTGTGTTTTTCGCAGTATTCAAAACAAGGTCCCTCTATATGGAAGGTATGTGGGATTGTGTCATTCTTTTTTTATAGCTTTTGGAACAAAACTGGCGACTTGATCATCCAACCTAATAGAGGGAACTCAGGCACTGATTCGTATCATACCCTGGATAGTGCATGACATTACGAATGTGGGCCGAAATGAAGCTGTAAAGATTTGTGCTAATCTATGCAAAGTAAAAACTTTAAAGTAAAAATGGTGTGTTATATGCATTATTCAAAACAAGGCCCCTCTATATAAAAGGTATGTGGGATTGTGCTATTCTGTTTCTTATAGCTTTTGGAACAAAATGCGACTGAATTATTTCCACCCAATAGAGGGAACTCAGACACAGATTTGTATCAGGCGCAGCAGAACAGATTCAGCTCATGTGTTGAATTTGTATCACATGTTGAGAGTGGGGGAAGCTCTGTCATGTGAAATGGAAGATTTCATGTGTTGTGTGCTCAACACACACAAGATGTCTTCCGCCGCGCCTGATTTGTATTATACACTGGATAGTAGATGACGTTTCGAATGCGGGCCGAGATGGAGCTGTAAAGTTCAGTGGTAATCTATGCAAAGTAAAAACTTGAGAGGAAATTTTGTTGCAGGTAGAATCTAGACGGTGTTTACTTCACCTTGGCACTCAACGTACAATAAGCCATGGTCATTGAAGTATAGATGATGTGTTGATCTCATTATGTAAAACTAGAGCTCCAAATAGCTAGAACTTCATTTTCAGTCTATGGATCAGATGGAGTATATATACAACGTGTGCATTAACTGCGAGGATTGAAGCCAAATGTAATGAAATAAGCTTTTTACAATAATACATATTAAGACCTAATAGTTTCAATTTGTTTGAAAACGTGCTAGGAAGCGTGTTAATGAATATTTTTCTTGCGAAGTGTTCTGAAATGGGACGGGGAATTCGCGATAGTAAAGACCACACAGCCTAATATCTATTGTACAGCACCATTTGTGCTCATGTTGAAAAGATCTCAATAAAAATTATAGTTCACAAAAGACTAGAAAAATAATGATAAAAAATGGTAACATGCATTCTTGAAGTAACTTTCTCACATTATTATGTACAAAGTGGTACACTTATTTTGTTCACATCATACAATGCACATGGTATACAGTCTAGAATGAGGTTATGATCACCGTAATTGAAATTCGCAATAGGAACGTAAAAACACTAACAACTCCTCTACATTAGTGTTACTTAGTCTAATGTACTTTTTTATGTTTGCTTACATGAATAAGTTATTTACTTACGGTTTATAAGCACCTGTGTGGGATGTATGTGGCCTTCAAAATTGCAGCTTCCACATCCCATTTCAGAACACTCTGAAAGAAGAATATTTACATACAAGTTTCCTAGCACGTCTATGAACAAATTCAAACTATTATTTTCAAAATCGAAAGCTAGTTTCATCACAATCAAGCTTCAGCTATCACGATTAATGTATGCGTTGTATACATACTTCCTCTACTCTACAGTCCCAAAATGGCGGATGCGCATACTCGTCTTTATAGTGCCCTAGTAAAACAAGGGCCTTTCGTCAGGTTGGAATATGCGAGTGGTTATCTCGGATCAAAAACCTATGTGCCAAGTAAGGATAAATGATATATGGAATTGTGCCTTTCATTTTCTTATAGTTATCGGAACCAAGATAGCTGCATGATTATCCCCACTTAACAAGGGGCCCGCAGGCACTGATCTATATTATACTCTGAATAGTGGATAATGTCACAAACGCGTGCCGAGTTGAATCGATAAACAGGGTCGAATTAAAGCTTTACGAGGCCCGGGACTGAAATGAATATGGCGCCCACTTAAGAGCAGCGAAATGTTTACTCTTTCCATGTTACTTCCGTACATAAATTTTAAATAATGCACCATGTATATGCAAAATTAATTTTTTCTACACAAATACGCAATGATATATTTTTTTAATTCGGAGGGTTCGCGGGGCCCTGCCAATGTTAGGGCCCGTGGCTACAGCCCCTGCTAGCCCCTCTGTTAATTCGCCCCTGGCCCTTAAATATGCGTGAAGCTGAATAAACAAAATATATATAAATTGATATATAATAGTTATTTGAGTAACAATAAATGAATGAGTATAAATGTTGATGCATTGGGATTTTAGGCTCCTCTACTATCGGAGATCCATGCATCTGTAATTTACACATCGAAGAGGGCATGTTATACCAGGTATGGTGTAATTAAGACATGTTGTGTTCCCTCCGTTTACCAATTCACATGCTGTTCTGCGCGCTTCCAAAACGCCGCCATATTGAGGAATCAACAAATCAGACGAATTAGCTTGAGATTTTATTATATAGCACTCCAGGCTTCAATTCCTGCAACACTTTCTGATTGGTTGAATATCCAACATGGCGGCGTTTTGGGAGTTTATTTTCAATCGTCGTGCGCAAGAACACACCGTTTCCCTATTTCACCATGATATCAGGGATATATTCATTTTCAAAGTTCCGCCGTAATCTGATAGAACTGTTTAAACGCTCTATTAAAATGACTTGGCAGCCCGAAAAATTAATAAGAATGGTACCGGATTCAACAATCAAATCTTCATTAACACCTGGAATATATAAAAATTTATAATATTCAACTGAACTTGAATTCTGTCATTATGGATAACTCAAGAGAGGTGCGTTAAAATATAATATTCAAAGCCAATGCCCACAGCTTTCTTTGTATCGTGACAGAATCTTTTCGAAGAGTTCTCATCTTATTTTGTCTCACAGCCGGGTTTCAGTACAACAACCTTAATAGTAGTAATGCCGTCACTATGGGCATAGAGACCCGACACTCGTCTTCTCCTTCCCCTTGACCTGTAAGGGATGTGCCAGCTCGCCTCGCCCTGAGGAGTGAAGTCTGTCTGCCCATAGTGACAGCATTACTACTCATAGACTTGAGCAAAGAATGGCATTCATCCTGTACCTTTCGTTCCTTTTACGCCTTCAAAATATCTGCTTTCGTAGTCTTACCTCTTTGTGAAAAGGAAGGAGCAGAGTATAAACTACTTTGACATAGAATCTACACAAACTGAAAAACTCATAAATTATTTATTTGCCCACTACTTTTTGAAATGGAATTGATAGCTTACGTGCAAAAGGTACTTCAAAAGAATGGATGTAGCACTATGTAACGGAAGTAACTATTTGTAAGTTGGCTCTAATAATTCCTCGATTTGAAATGCTTCCATGTCATTTATTTCTAATACAGAAAAATATTTGCATTCATAAAAAACTCTTCAAACCGCTCTGAGAACATTCCATGGTGTATAAACAGATGATTTCGAACTGCGAATGGAAACGAGCAAACAACGACTAATAAATGGTCAAAAGCGTGTATACTTTCGTGCTTTATCCTCTGTATAAAAGCAAAATAATGTATATTCGCGGATGAGCCAATTTTGAGAGGGTAGGGCATTATTAATAATAAAAGCACCGCCATTATCTGTCTCCTTTTATTATCATTTTCAACATGGACTGACAGTTTTCCTTGAACAAATAATACTCTTTAATAGGGTGATAACAATTATGTATGCCGTAACCCAAAGAAGAATTTGAGGAAAATACTTTGAAAAATCAGTTGTTTGTATTATGAGAATAAAAAGAAGATAAAAAAGTAAGAAAGATGAGGTGAAAGGAGAAAAAGTAGACAGAGGGACAATATTTCTGCATGCAGGAGTACATTAGAAGCTTACGGACAATTTAGCTGAGGGGTTGGTTACTTTCCTGGCCTGGCTTTTAGGTTCAGCAATTTGATGTTCGTTGCTTGTCATGCTAATATCCTCAACTTTATATTGCGCTGCTGCATTTATTCTTTAACACATAATGTCTGCTTCCATTTGCTCATTTACGAACACAGGAGGGTGCGTAAAGTATATGTGAGAATAGAAGAATGTACCTAAATTATTTTAGGTCTCTAAAGAGCATTGTTCGAGTAATTCATAGAATGTAAAATAATTTTTTCATCTGGGTACCCTAGAAAACAGAGAAATAAAATCCTAGAATTGGATGATCAAATTCGAACAACCCCTTCTGAGTGACTTTTGAATTTTCGAAAAATGAGAGAATAACTCTGGAGTTATCCACTCTTTAACTTTCTTCGTTGTACCAAGTGAAGTAAAAGTAGCAAAATTTATGTCACTCATATAGTCTGTAACAAAAAACATAAATCAATCATTTTTCTTGTTAATGAATATTTCCTGAAATAGTTGATATTATTGGTACTTGCGATTTTGGGGGAGGGATCATCTCATACGTCGACATGAATGGCTGGGTTTTTATGCAACCAAGAACAAAATTATTCAATTCCCAATCCGAAGATAGTGGGAAACTTTCGGAAACAAATTTTCGATGAATCGTGTAATTAGATTGTTAACTGAAAAAGAAGCATTTCAAACTATTCGTATTTCTCAACCAATAATAGTTGAATCCACCAACGAAAATTCTAACAAGAAAGTTTTGTTTTTCAACCAAATATACCAATTTCCAAGTATATTTTGTCGACGATAAAACCATTCATTTTTATCAAACTTGTTCAACTTTTAACTAAATAGTTGGATCTTCCACCGAATAGTTGAATCCATGAAAGAAAAACAGAATAATTTCGAACCGAAGAGATGCAATATCTGCCTTGACAGACAAATTTCCAACAAAATCCTCAAATTTTAATCAAAAGAGTTTGTTTTAAGAAAAAGGAGACAAAAAACAGTGGAATATTTAGTCAAAATAAGCGATCTCTCAGACATTAAGGTATTCGACAACAAATCAATTTTTGAACAAAAAGAAAAATTTTCTACGAAAAAGACAAATTTTCAACTGAAAAATGTTTTTCTTCGACTAAATAGGTAATTTTTCTTATCGGAAATTGAACATCTTGAAACGGGAAAAATGTATTTGAATTCGAGAAGTTTTACTTTTGAACAATTAGTTTGACTGAAAAAAAAAATGAAATCTTGAATGAAAAATGATTGATTTTCAACACAAAAAGACAAATTTCCAGCGAAATACATTAATTTCCAACGAAAAAGTTGGATCCTCGACCAAAATAGATATATTTTAATATTGAAGATTCGCATTCCTAAGCCGAATGAGGAATTTTTTA
Organism: Neuroterus valhalla; assembly: GCA_011762715.2. Classification (NCBI taxonomy): domain Eukaryota; kingdom Metazoa; phylum Arthropoda; class Insecta; order Hymenoptera; family Cynipidae; genus Neuroterus; species Neuroterus valhalla. The sequence continues at coordinate 9,213 of WSXT02215818.1, read as the reverse complement.
TATCGCAGTTAAATTTCCAACAAAGAAGTTGATGTTCATTTCAAAAAGAAGAGCTTTGAAAAAAATTTCCCTAACCAAAGAGAAAAAGTTTTTAATAGAATGGTTTACCATTAATTTGAAGAGTAGAATTTTCAATCAGGAAGAATAATTTCAAACAAGAAAGAAAATAGGTCAAATGTTTAAAAATCGAATTAAACCAAAAACTAATTTTCAACACAACTGTCCCATTTTCATTCAAAAGAAAACACTAGAATGGACCAGATTGTTGCTTTTCCACAAAACAGTTAGGAGACAAATAATCGGAAAATTAGTAAAATTTTCGAAGGGTGAGAATAATTTTTCTAAAATTTCAAGTTTCAAACAAAAAATATCCAAATTTTCAGATCAATTATGGAATTTTTGATAAAAAATGATGAATTTTGAATCAATAATAGTTAGTTTTCCACACAGACAGATGAATTTTGGACTTAACCGATACTTCATATTATGTTTTTTCTTATGGAATAAATATTCAATGATTATTATTGCAAGAGCAATTATTGCCGTGAAAAAGCTTCTGGAAAAAATTTCTGAAACCAACTACAATCGTTTCCATCTTTATAGTTACTGTTACTAACAGAATCTAATTAGTTTTCAAATCGTTAACTATCTACCAATTTGACTTTATCACGACTAATTATACCAAAAAAAGGTATAAGTAACAATAAACTAGATAGAAAGAACTATTTATTTCCTGTCACTGAAGGTCGTTCGACAGAGAAGTTTATTAATCTGATTTTGATCATTGGTAGCGTACTCAGAGGCATTCCAATCAAAGAATGGTCGAAATCTGTGAATGATGCATCGACCAAAATATAAGGTTTTTGGTTACCAAAACGTTTTGCTTTCCTAAAAAAAATTGGTTGAACCAACAATTGAGTTTTGTTGCATGAAGAGCATCAAAATTATGTTGTTGTCCAAAATAAGAACTCTTCTGAGTTGGGAACACATAAAGGTCAATTGTTTATGAGGAGAAGACTGACACCTGGAGGAAAATTGAGATACTCATGAGCCGTCGTAATATACAATTGTTTCGGGAAGCTTTTTACCTAGGGTGAATGCTTCAATTGAAAATGCTTGTGAATATACTTTTTATACGCAAAGTTTAAGGCCTAGTGGATTTTATAAAATTCGCGAATTTCCTCCGCGGTCTACCCTAATAAAAAACTTATTAATAAAAGCGTCTTCTCCGATAATGTGGGAGTGATATCTGAGACCGAAATACTTTTTTATTATTTGCCTGTGGAAAATTTATTTGTAAGCTTTTTTCTTGGCTGATCAACTGTTGTCAATGGTTGGCAGTTTGCCACTTTTCCCTCTTCGAAAGTCGTGTCGCGCGCCATTAATTATAACGTTAAAATTGCGAATCGACTTGCAAAATCTGTCGAATCCCCCGACACACGTGGTTCAATTCATGTCGGTATCACCATTTTTCCAGTTCTGTGTACTTTTACGTATGTTGAATGTACGTGACATGGATGCGCGATTAGACTCGTGCGCGTGCCATTCATTCTCATGTATGGGGATTTTTCATGCAAATTCGCATCCGAGTTATAAAATCGTTGGTTAATTTTTATAAAACGATTATCTGAACGATTCATGTAAGGCTAATAATAAACGAAATCCGACATTCGTAACGGCATTCCTATTGCCCATTCAACGATCAGAACAAAGATGAATGCACCCTTTGTGTCGGAATTTTTTTCTTTTCTCTTCTCTTGTCTGCCCTTCCTCATCTTTTCCTCCTCTTCATTTTGCCTTCCTTATTCATATTTGTTACGAAACTTCACCCACTTTCCAAAATGATAAACAAAATGAGTCAATATGATCTTTTTTTAAGGCCGTTCGATTTGGAGATCCCTTGAATGTAACAATTAGTGGGTGTAGACATAATTTGCCAAAAAAAAGGTTCCGTAGCCCAACCTATACAGTATTTGAAATTATAGACTCATCCCTCCTGTTGCTTCTTCTATTTCTCCTCATTTTCCGACTCGTACTCCCCTCACTTCACCACTCCACCCGCTCTCTTATTTCAAATCACTTCTTTGCAGCACATCAGCCCTCTTACTTCTTCTCTCATAAATCAAAAGCCTTCCTGAGCCAATATAAGTTGATTTTCATTGAAAACTCCATTTTTTTATATAAGTCAGCCGCCATTTTGTATCCGCCATGTTGAATTTTGAAAAACAAATATCATTTCTGAATCCAGCGACCCCAAAAATAATAGGGAATGTACATTTCAACATTATTATTACATCCTTAGGGGTTTTGACCGGAAATTCGGGATTTTGAACCACTGTGACTCCCCGGTTTCCCTCGTTCTTTACCTCACCCTTCCCTTTCTCACTTTGAATCCGCTTTCCTATTTCTCTTCACTTCCTAATCCCTCTTTTTTCCGAATTTTTGCTTCTCACTTTCCTTCTCGTCCTTCTAACCCCTTCCCTACTCTTCTCCATTCCCCACCTCACACTTCTCTTTCCTACTCCTCTTTTTTTCCGAACCCTCTATTCTACAGATCTTTCCTCTCTCACCTTTCCCTAGAATCACGTACACTCATTTCATCACTTTATCATTCTCTCTCTGTCCTCCGAATCTGTTCCCCACTTCTGATGATTTTCTACTTCACGTGCCTTCCCTTCTTTGAATCATCCACCCCTCCTCCCTTCTCCCCGGTACCTCTATTCTTCTAACTTATCCCCCCTTACATTCCGTTACTCTTCCCCAAAATTACTTTTCTCTAATGCCTTATTCACTCATCCAATCACTTCTTCACCCTTCCGTCCTCCAACATCCCTTCCTTAACTCCTCTTTAAGGAAGGAAATGCTCTATTTAGGGCCAACTGGAAAGCGTTTCCTACCTAGTTGGTGGGAAAAGTCGCTCTGGATTGGTCCACATCCGCCGCTAGCTAGAAATCCATCAGTGAGAATTTCATAATCGATGGCGTTTAAGGGGGGTCTTGCGAGATTGGCTCGCTCTTGTCAAATGAAGAGTGCGATTAGAATGCTTACGGGATGGAAGAAAGAATCCTCCATGTTCGTCAAATATTGTTCACGATTATGAATATCATGTATACAAATGAACTCATTCAAGCCAATACCCTCTTTTTCTAGGTCTGATGCCTTCCTACACTAATTTTCGATCAATTTTCTTAGCAAAAAAGTAGTCATCCGATTGAGCGATTTCTTATTCTGTTGAAATAATTGCCTTTTGCAGTAAGGAAATAATCATCTTAGTTAAAAATACAACAGCTTGATCAGAAATTTACTGATCCCTACTATGCCACGTTTTTTATCTTGTACTTCCTTTTCTACTTCTCTTGTTCCTTATTTGACGTCCCTTTCTTCACTTCTCACACTGCACTATTTACTTCATATCCTTATTCTAACTCACTTCCTCAACTGCCTCATACTCCACTTCCCTCTCTTATCCCTAATTACTTCCTCCTTGAATCACTTTCAGTCATCTTTTCATCTCATCACCTCTTTACCTGCCTCATTCTTCCTGAATCCCCTCTCTGCCACTTACTACTATCCCTCACTTTCTCCTTATCCATTCCTTGATCACTTTTACTCATCTCATCACTTTTCCACCCGTCCATCGACCTCCTCTTTCCTATATTTTCTCATTTCCTATCTAGCGCTGTTCTCCCCAACTTTCCACACCGCACTCTCTACTTTTATTCACTTACTTCAATCTCCTCCCTTACTTCTCCTCCCTCTTCCACCTCTAATAGTCCATTACGGTTCATACTTTCCCTTCTCTCCCTCCCCTGTAATTTTCCTTATCCTTCACCTTGCACTTGCCCTTACCCCTTTTCACACCACTCCCTTCACTGCACGCCGCCCACTTCAAATACCCTCATCTACTTCCTCTCAGTTTTTTCCCCCCCCCCCCCCTTTCGAATTGGAGCTCAAATTATATTAACTCAATCCATCGTCCTCTTACTTCCATAACTCCTTTATGTTTAATCCTTTCCCTTCACTCCCTTCCCTGTAATTTTCCTCATTTCTAACCTGGCACTTGTCTTCTCCCTTCTCACACCTCTCCCTTCACTTACGCCTCCCACTCAAAATACCCTCATCTACTTCCTCTTACTTTTTACAGTCCCCCCCCGCACCCCCCACCACCCCCCCCCCCCACCCCACCCCTCCTCCCCCCCCACATCCCCCCCCCCCCCTTCCCCCACGCTGTCCCCCACCAACTCCCCTCTCCTCCTTCCCCTTCCTTTTTCCCCCCCCCCCCTCCCTTCCCGAGTTGGAGCTCAAATTATATTAACTCATCCCATCGCCCTCTCCCTTTCCTCCCCTTTCTCACTTTTTTACCATCACTCCTATTTTCCTTCTCACACCCCACTTTCCTTCAGTCATCCTTTCTCCCCTTCCCACGATGTATCCTATTGAATTCCGGTCTAGGTCTGTTGTCAAATCTTGCGGTCGCGATATGCAAATTGAGAAAAATTAAATTTAAAAAACAACCGAGATATCTACACAGAACTTGGGAAGCGCGTGTGGTCATCCATTATCGTCGTCATCATCAATGAGAAACAAATTCTCTATCAGAGGTGCGGCAGGCGCAAGCCATGTGCTATAGTTTGACTCTCGTTAGATGTTGGTAGAGTAGGAGAACAGCGCGACACGTCGACCGCGAGTCGCACCAACCACGAATGGTATCTCGCGAACGGCTAGTCCCTCGCAGTTCCTAATATAAAACAGCATACATTTTAGCACCATAGCATAGATTTATCATTGTTGATAATTTATTATTGTAGTAGAAAAGAGATATATATTCGAACTTGAAATGTCGAGGGAGAATGGACAATCATAATATTCTATGCTCATAAAAAATAGTGAATATTGATGACGTGATACGCCATTCGAATATAATGAATAAGAACAACACAAGTTATCACTTTCTTACTCAGTCAAATTTGACTAATTTTTGACCTGAGTAAGAAAGTGAACACTTGGGTTGCCCGTATTCACCGTATTTATAGATTTTATTTGGGAGGAGAGGGTTCAAGTAAGGGAATATAATTTCACTTCGAGTGTGGAATTTTTCACATGGAATGGGAACTTTTGGAAATATTTATGATTCTAATTTATAAGAGGAGAATTTTGAAGAATCGCTCTTGCGATTCAAAATTTGTCATGATTCGCATTATTTTTATTCCAAATTTACCACATGTAACTTTTTTGACGAAAATCATTTCATCTTTCTCTAGTGAAAATTTTAGTATCTAGTAAAGCATTAATTTTTGGATTTAGAAATCCAACTATTTTGGTCGAAAACTATTTCCATCAACCGAAAATTTAACTGTTTCATTTTTAGGTGAAAATTAATCTTTTCTACTTCAAAATGCAACAATTTGAATAAAAATTCGTCTTTTTGAAATAAAAATACAATTATTTTGTTGACAATTCACACATTTTCTTGGAAAACATACTTTTCTATGGAAATTTATATTTTTCCTATTTTTCCTTTCTTGCTTGTAAATTTTTTTTCACGGTCAACAATCCAAGTTACACAATTAAATATTTTTTATTTGTTTCCAAACGTCATCCTGTTGGAAACTCTTACATTTATTTAAGAATTAATTTTTTAAATCAAAATTGGTACTATTTAAATTAAGGTTGGAAATGATTATTTCTGGAATTAAAAGTTTAACCATCTTGGTAAAAAATTTATTTTTATGGTGGAAAATTGATATCTGTTCGGAAATTCAAATAATTTCGTTTGGAAATTGTCTTTCTTCTTCAAAATCCAACCACAACAGTTGAAAATTCGCAGTTTTTTTTGGGAATTTAATCATTCTGTTTGAAAACCCAACAATGTGTTTGCAAGTTAGTTTTTTCGTGATGAAAGTTAATTTTTGTTGCTATTAGTAATTTCCATAACTGAAAACTTTACTTCTTTGCATTGAAAATACCATAGCTGTAGTTGAAAATTTATTTTAACTCTTTCTGCCTTGTTCTATTTAAAACTCTTATTTTCCGTTTGGAATCAGTTTTTAAACTTGAAATAACGATTCGTTTTGGAAATTCATTATTTTGTTTGAAACTGTAACAATTCCGTCGAAGGTTAGTTTTTTTTGCTATAAGTAATTTTTATAACTGAAAAATTTTACTTATTTGAATTCAAAATACCATAGTTGTAATCAAAATTTGATTTTTTTGGTTAGACATCCATTTCTTCTGAGCTTATAATTTGAGTATTCAAGTTTTTGTAGACGATTAATCTTTTTTAGTAGAAATAATTTATCGGTTTGAAAATTCAACTCTTTCAGTTATAGCGGTTTTATTTAGGTTGAAAACTCTTATGTTTCGTTTTACATTGGTTTTCCAAAATGAAAATGTAACTTCCATTTTAAGTTAGGAATAATTATTTTTTCAGTTCAAAATTCAACAATCTTGTTGAGAAATTGTATTTTTTCGTTCAGAATTGATATCTAGTAAAAAATTCAAATCATTTCAGGTGGAAATCGTCTTTCTGGTTTAAAATTCAACGACATTATATTGTTTAAAAATGTAACAAACCAGTCGAAAGGTAGTTTTTTTATAAGTAATTTTCATAACTGAAAATTCAACTAATTTGAGTTCAAAAGACTATATTTGTAGATAAAAATTTATTTTTCTGGCTAAACATCCATTTTTTCCCAGCTTGAAATCTGAGTATTCGAATTTCGGTGAATAATTTATTTCTTTTATTAAAATAACATATATCTTTGTTAATTCAACTTAGACTTCTGTTTCGTTTGAAGTGGTTCTGTGAACTAAAAATGTTACTCTTCCATTTTCGGTTGAAAATAATTATTTTTTCAGTTAGAAATTCAACTATTTTGTTGAAATATTGTACTCTTTGAAAAAAAAATCTTTTAATTTGAAAATTAATTACCCTTTCTGAATATCCACCATGATAGTTCGAAATTGAAGTTGACCGGAAAAATGATAAAACTTGATCAGGAAAACCCTGATATCATTGTAGGGAAGATCTCTTGCTTGGTTAACATCCATCTTGTTGGATTGAAAATTTGGTAATTTGCGCAAAGAGTTCAACAATGAGATTGTAATGTATTGTATTTTTTTTGAAAATCAACTATTTGGTTGTTTATGCGACTGTTTTTCAAGAAATATTTCGTCTCCTTGTATTAACAATAAGAAAACCGCAGAATAAACATGGATTTCGTGTTCAGGAAATAGTTTATATGTTGCATTATAATATATCTGATATATTTATACTAATATCTGATACCTTTTTTCTCTCTTGTCTTCCATTATTCCCATTATTCTCAGAACAGGATACTTTAACATTAAAAAATTCGTCTGCTAACGTTTCGGTGCTCACTCAACACCCTTACCGAGGTAAGAAATCTTTCAACGGGTCCAAGTCAGACTGATGTGACGTGCTCACAACTCTTCATCCTCATTCGAGCTCTGCCTTTTCGACTGATCCCAATAAATTATTATCTGAGATTTATGTTGAGATAAATTAAACAAATGATAGTCGTTTGGAGGCAGCACTTCTCCCATCCCGTTTCCTCCTGCATGAGCTGGCTGAAAGTCAAGAATATTTTTGACAGAAGACGACTAAAGTATAGTTTTTACAGCTTGTAGGTTATAGGTTCATGTGTAATGGCCTCGAAACAAATTTTTATTATCCTGATTCTGAGGCTTATTCCGGAAGGATGCATACAAGCTTCTCTGAATAAAATAATTGAATGTGCACTTTGCAACAGTTTAATCAGAACCCAGTTATGAGACATTCTTCCTTCTTTGATAAATATATAACGTTTTATCTATATTTTTTACGGAACAATCCGACTTTATCAGTATTTTCTCCTCTTTGCGGAATGTGGAATATTTATTCTGTCTTTTGACATTTTCCATCATAAATAATAAATCGTAGTAAATCCCTAAGATCATTCTGATCCAAATGTACACTGTTAGAAAAATCTGCAGTAGATTTTGTATGCACAAATGGAATAAAGAAAAAAAAAAAAAAAAATTTCTTCATCATTCCGGGAAAAGTTTATATTAAAAGTTTTGACGTATATTATAAGGGAAACAGCAGATAATAATAATGTGCGCATGTATAAAAGGGGAAAGATATTATCGAATAATATAGTAATTTGAAATAAACAAAAAAATATTTATTCAATGTATAATATTTATTAATGATTCAAAGAACATAGAATTTGAGATATTGTACTCAAATTTCCTTACAAGTATCATTTATTAATAATAACAATTATCAAGCATTCCAAAGTGGCTCAGTTTTCCTGCAGAGTGTACATAAGATTATCCACTTAAAGGTCAAATCCGTAGGAACTGCAGCGAAATATAAACATGTATACATATTTTGATATCAACTTAATAAGGTTGGACATTTGATACAGAAAATCAATTTCAGATGAAAGAAAAACGAATTTTCAACAAAGTCGTTCAACTTTTAACCTCTAAAAACAAACTAAATTTTGAAACATGGAGCTTAATTTTGGGAAAAGTGGATTTTACACCAAAAAGTTAATATTCATAAAAGTAGTTCAATTTTCCAACTCATGACTTGAATTTTTTACAAAAAAGACGAATTAGGAACAAACAAGGTCATTTTCATTTGAATACCTGAGTTTGCTACTTTAAGACAGGAAGATGAATTCCAAACGAAACAGGTAATAGTTGATATTATACCCAAACAAGATTCTCATTGAAAATAAAAAAAAAACAATCCAATTTAACGAAAACTGACCAATTCCCAAACAAAATAGTTTACATCTTAGCCAAAGCAAATTAGTTTTTAGGTAGAAAAGATCAATTTTGAAATAAAAGCATCAATTTCAAAATAAAATGTAGAATATTTATATTATGAGTTAAAAAAGTCCCACTGGATCAAAACAGGAATTTCCAAAAATTATGTAGATGAATTTTCAATCAAAGAAAAGAATTTCAACCTTGAATGACGATCCTAAAAAAATTCAATTTTATAGAAAAGAATTGGAAATCCAACATAAAAAATCTGCCCGCTGCGCGGGAACATTCTCATAGCGCGCTGCGCGCGCGGCTCGCTTCGCTCGCAAGTTTGAACGCGCCTATGGCGCGCGTTATTCGGATCTCGCGCTTCGCGCTCGATAATGTATTTGCCTCGCGCTACGCGCTCGGTTTTTTTACACCTCGCGCTTC
>WSXT02215796.1:791-17325 GCA_011762715.2 Neuroterus valhalla | reverse complement strand
GATAACAAGTCACTATTCTTTTGTTAATAACTTAATAACAAATGACTATTTTGGGCACCTAATTATACCACTGTACAAAGAAAGAATTGATAAAACTTATGTATGTTCCTCCGATTTCACGCAGCTTTTTTCAGGGGGTGACAACCGTTCAAAGTTGAGTACTCTGAAATGATCATAAGATAATAGCACTTTTCAACACTCAACTCACCTGAAAATATTTGTTTATTATCAGAAAGTTTCAAAACTTTGTATGAGAATAGGAAAAACCTCCATCTCCAAAATGTATTACGTCCCATATTTTTAGAGTATTTAGCTGCCGAGATTTTGACTATAATCTGAAGAAAAATCGAGGGCTCTAAACTTTTTGGACAGATAGTAGGTCCTTTTCCTCAGTCCATAATATCGCATCAATTGAAGATTTTTTCGTCGACGTAAAATCTTATCCCTAGTTATTTTACTCATACTGGGAAGGGTCAGTCTTACTCATTTGTCTCTCATTTCGTTGGCATTGTAGAATATGTCACATCATCAAATTATCTGACGAATTCGTATCGCAAAATAAATATAGTTTCCTATGATGATTGAAAGAAAAACATCTTATCTACTTTTTTTTCTTTTTAAATACAGCTTTTTGAAAAAATAATTGAAGAAGAAATGTGTATTTTCTTCTATGAATTTATTCGGTCATATGAGCCGACAAAGCTTTTGAGTTAGCGTAATCCAGAGTAACCCATATGTGTAGGGACCGAGAGAAAAAGGAAGTGTGTAGGCGAATGTAGTCGGGGATCCAAGAGCACTTGAGTGTCCATTCTCTAGGTCCTCATGAAAACTCGTCGACTCGTTAGCAGGATGTTCTCGTGATAACGAATTTATGAGGTGAACTCCGTGAATTCTAGGTCGTTTCCTTGTTATCTAACAAGGAGAAACGTTTATTTTTTTCAATTAAAAAACGCCATTTTCTTCAAATTTCTATTTCTTACTTTCATACATACATTCATTCAAACTTTTGCATCGTTAAGGGAGTAATGAATCCGTTAGTTTCATGCACTTTATTACATTTCCTTCACTGCATTTTCTACATTTGCGAAGAAAAAATAAGCAATGTAACATTGGAAATTAAGTGACCCATAAAATTTATTATCATATTAACTGTAAACACACTAATATACAAAATTAGGTGTAAGCCATATAATTCATTTTCTCTAATAATTTTAAATAGGGATAAGAAAAAAAATGTATTTTAAAATACACAACAGCCCCATTGAGACAGTTATTTATATAAATTAATTTTACTTTTTTTTAACAGTAATTCTAGCGCCTTATGGACTGGCAGGGACTCTAACAGGACAAGTGAGTCGTGTGGACAATCAACTTCTTGAGGAATGGAGACATTTTTATCCGATTAATGGTAGCCAACAAGAATTTGGATTACCTCCGTTGGTCGAAGTTCTCGTAGGTGGCGTACGAATGCGCTATCCCGCGTGTTATGTTTTGGTTACTGATATGGATGAAACACCCTTAGAGAGTCAACTGTCGTCCCCGTGTAATCTTGTTGGTTACGACCATCCTCTTTCTACTCAAGGAATAATAAAAGCTGCTACGGAATTACCGGAACGTGTTTGGGCAGAGTGTACTCTGGGTTCGCCAGCTTTTTCTGTCAAATGTTCAGATTCATCCCCAGAACTTGCTACGTGGACATTCATCGATCCAACTCAAAAGTCTTCCTGTACCTGTTCCAAGTGAGTGTCTCAGATTTCACTTTATACATTTTATTTTTTATCTTTCAATATCTTTCTCTATAAGTTATGATGGGTGTGAATTATATTATCCAATGTAACGTGTTTTTTTTTTCTTGAAATATAAACTAATGGTCCTTCAAGCCACGTTAAACAGGTCCCAAGTAAACATACCTTATTTTCTCTCTCGAATCTCAAAATCTACTTCATGTTGGGTGCCAGTTGTTCCTTGGGACAATCTCAAAACTTAATACTCAAAGGAAGAAAAATGGAACACAATGAATGACTCAGATGCGAAAAAAGGGAAGCAATACCCAAATGCGAGAGAAACAATAATAAGTAGAAAAAGCAAGGCAGCACAAATAAAGTACCTGGAGAATCCCGAGACCATTCTGAGAACGGCAGATGTGGCTTAGAACTCCGTTACCCCTCAAAAAAGTACATAAACCAAAAGGCATCAAAAGCCAGAAATGTCCTTTCTCACTTCTATTTTCAGGAAATAATAAAAAAAAAAGTAAGTAAGACGGCGGTATTACCCAGTTTGTAGACATTGTAACGGGTAATCGCCTCGGTCCATGTTTACCAGAGACGTGTTGTGTATCTCAGATGATCAAAAAGAGAGAAAACATCCAGAGTTCCAGCCGGAGAGACCAGAAGAAGTGTGCGCTGAAGGTCACTTGACAGAAGAAGTCTCGCCATGATGGAGGTACGGACAGACCCTAATCGTTGACGCAATGTAAGAAGTGGTGAAAACTTCCAAGATTCACCACTCAAGACCGCTAAATGCATTAGCTCGTGCACATAATATCAGACATAAAGGAAAAAGAAACCCTAATAAAATAATAATACAAGAATGCATATAAAAAGTAAGGAGACCCGAGTTTATCCTTACTGCAAACCAGGTGTATAACCCTCTAATTTTACTATTGCATTGGGATTTGTGATTCTTGGGGAATCCACAACACCACGCTAAGAAGACCATTTTTCAGAAAAGAATAATTAATCGTGAAATCAAACGGGGCGCAATATGTAACTATATCACGCGAGTTGCACACATTTTTTTTTGTATGACGAATGTGAGGAATATGCATTGCTCGTATGTGATGCCAGTGCGGTGGTCGTGTGGCAGGGGTAGAGGGGCGCGGCTATCGCGGGGGGTTCGGGGGTGGAGCCCCTCTAGAAGAAAAACACAGCAATCATAAAGATAATTTATTCCTTAATTCGTTTGGCATCAATGTTTTGAGAGGAAGATAATAAATAAATTCACAGCATTTCGACAAATTTCCAAGATTCCGAAAATCCCCAAAATTTTCAGCATTTCCCAAAATTCTTGAAATGTCACAATATCAAGATTCACATCCTTTCTCTTCATATCTTTTGTTCAGGTACATTTTTCACATTACATGCGTACGTACATACACTGAATTACTACACTAAAACTGTAACTACATCAAAATAAGAAAGGTGCTTCGTAAAAAAATGAAGAAACTTCACTGTTTTGGCAATAGACACAGCTTCCCTATTGTTCTTTCCAAAACACCACCTTTAGTGCGAAGAATCACTACGCGCACATGACCATCGGATCGTGGATGCAAATCAGTGATCCGGCCCAAGGCCCACTTGGTAGGTAGAAGGTTCTCGTCTCGAATGAAAGCTAGGTCATCAATCTTCATTGAAGGACAAGTTGATCTCCATTTTGATCGCGGCTTAAGTTCTGTCAGATAATCAGATGACCACCGGTGCCGAAAATGTTAATCAGAAAATGTCCTGGAGTAACTGCACAAGGTTCCAGGATCATCAGACATGGCTTGCAGTGGACGAGAATTTGAGCAAGCCAGTCTTTACTTGAGAGAGGGAGGTGCTCATTTCTTCGAAAGTTAGTGTCCTATCCACGAGGAGTCGTCGAATGTGGTGTTTGGAAGATCTAACAGATGCTTCCCCTTTTCTGAAAAACTTCCCCTTCCTCCCCCTTTCTCTTTGAGTACACGATATTTGAAAATACAATATTTGAATAACGCAGGAAGAAATTCTACGGAATTAGTGTGTCTTCGTAATGATAAATATTAGTAAAAGCAATTGAAGCACTTAACTGAAATATTTATGAATAAAAAAGGTACATAATGAAAAAATTTGAAGCTTAAACATTTTAAAGCATGTTGAAAATGTGGAAACTAGAGGCAGACGTTGTTATCTAAATTATCAAAAATGATGAGAAATTTGTCATACTCACAGTTTTTACCAGAGAACAGTAATGAAAAATTGGGAAACATGAATCTTTTTGCAATAACACTTTCTTCTGGAAATGTGCAGACATGGTTTTTTTATCGAATAATATCCACACATAGTGGAGAAAAAGGAATATTGTGGACCTGAAATTTCTTGAGCTTGAACCAAAAAACATTTTATCCTTTAACTCTTCCGCAAAAGAACTTTTTTTTTTAATTTCGGTTTCTCTTCGTGATTTTTGTTTACAATTTCAGAACGTTCTAAACTCCACGAAATTTCTTTTCCGTAAATGTAAAATATAAATTTTCTTGTTTCAAGCTGAAGAAGCTTCATGTTCGACGTACTTAAATTTTCCCTACAAAGTGTCCATTAATCTCAATCCAAGAACATGTTTTTGTACATTTTATGAAAATTTTGAATGAGGCAGCATTTTTTTTGTAGTGTAAATCAAAAAAAGAGAACAGAAGGTATTATCCGATTCCAACATTTTTTTCTTCGCTGATTTTTGGAATCGACCCACGATTTTGAATCCCTCAACTCAAACGATTCGATTAATTTTAGTATTTTTGCTTCGCTCCTTTGAAGAGTGTAGTTTCAAATGTACATTTAGAGTATTAATTATAGTTGAAAAGAAATTATGAATATCAAAAAGAAATATCTATGAGAACAATCTTAAATATGTAAGAATTCTTTATTTAACAAATTTTACTTTCTGTACTTCTTTATATCCGTGTTAATAGGTTTCCAACGACCCAAGTATAGGCAATTTTTAGAAATATATTCGTCAATGATATAAATCATTGAGCATTCTCTTACAATTTGGCAATATTCTACGTGTAGGAATCAATATTTTGTTTTTATCCTTTTTCCCCCTTTTTCGTGAAAAAATCACCCTCTTTCCCCCTTTTTGAGCTCATTTTACGCTGAACATCTTGGGATGATGATTTTGGCATTTTTTTCGTCATAATCAAGGGTATACTGATCACTAAAGTGGACCTACGCGATGGCAAGTAATCTACTTGTGCGTGAGTGGCAGTCGCACACAGCATCGGTAATTCCTTGTTCATCCTATCTTGAGTCGATATAGGCTACAACACCTTCCCGGTTTTCAAGAAAATTGAAGAAACTGTTTTTTTGGTTGTCCGGTCTCCAGGGAATGCTTCATATACTGTTCTACTCAGTAGTCGGAGCGTATATTTACAATCATCGAACAGAATTCTAAACCGAACGTCCTAGAAAAACCGTCGGAAAAACTCACAGTCAGGGTCCTAAACCGTCAAATGGTTACAACTGTCACAACCGGTAGTTTTCCCGTGTTTTCTAAAAGAGTTGTTGCCCCCGTAATTTCGTTTTTTCTTTCTAAATGAACGGCTGAGGGCAGCGAAAGAAGTAATAGACGGATAGATGTAACACTCCATGTTTTCTGTCTCTACTTGTGTCGCTCTTGCTCTTAGCCTTTCAAATATAGGTTCCGAGTAAGGAGTAGAACAATATGCAAAAAATGCATGTCGTAAAATAGCTTAGGAACGACTTTTTCTTGGCAGCATCAGGTCGTTCTGCCCTCTCTCCCCCAACTAAGAAGTTAGCCTGCCGATTGGAAAATGTGGACTTGTCCTGACATTCATCACAAAAAATTTCAGCCGCTACATTACAACTCATTTTCTCCATTTTTTGTACATCTTTAAATGGGTGATTAACTCCCCCCCCCCCTCCCCACACGACTGCTTCCGAAATTTCCCTCTCCAAATACAATCTTTACTGTAATGATTGGTGTATTTCCAATAATAAGAAAAATATTTGCCGAATCGTTACCTCGTAACTTGCAAAAAGCGCCTTTAGTTTTCAGACTGTGAGGACTACAGACTTGAGCGCCGGGCTATTTTTGAAAGTATACAAATGCTCTAAAGGATTTTGATGAAATTAATTTTGAACATTTGTCATAGAATGGAAGCACCGAACACTCCAACAGGAGGCCCACCGTCGTATTCAAGAGGACCTCCTACTGGCGGAGATTGTTTGCCCGTTCCATCCGTGGGATCACCAGGATCACCAGCGCCCTCGCCTCTTCCAACGCCGCACTCTGAACCAGCTTCTGTCCCACCAGCAGATCCGGTAATGCCTACTCTAAGTCCACAACCGTTGCAGCCCAGTCATGCAAATACCGGCCCACCTCTTACACCATTGCAAGGTCTAAAATCAACCTCATCTGCGTGCATAAACCAATCGTCGTTCAGTCCAACACTTGTGCCGACGCTCAAAAGACCAATTTTGGCATCGAAAGAATACGAAGGTGCCCTTTTAGAGGAGGAACAACCTCTTTCATGGTTGTATGATTACTCGACGCAGGAAGCCTGGTTGAACCATTCCGTAAAAAGATTTAAAGGATCTTCGACAGGAGCTACAAATGTTCACTATAATAGTTTATACCCACCTACAAATTGTCAATTGCTACATCCACAGACTGTTAAATTGGAAATCAAACAAGAACCTGCTACGATGCCGGTAAGTTTTTTCTTTTCGAATAATGCTGTAAAGTTGGATAAGATTTGATATGAAATATGTTCATGAAGTATGTTCTGACAGCATATCAAAAAATGGACGTGATTTTGTGCGATCGCTTGTTTGTTTTCAATATGTACCGTTTAATCCGAGCAATTTGGAAAAGTTTCAAATCAGTTTTGCGAGATCGACCTGTGTTATAAGAATGCTTCAGCAAGCTCGAGTCAAGTAGTTTGCAGAACAATGTTAAATGTGACCGGAGACTGTCGATCCCTGGAGTTCCCCAGCACACTTAACAGGCATTCCTCGTAAGCCACTTTCAATACCAAGTCTTGCGTTAAAAATACAGGTTCACCTTCCTTTGATACTTCAACCCTAGTCTTCATGGAAAATCTATTACGCAGAGTAATCTATCAATAGGATCGTTAAATTAGTAAAATTATGGCACTATACTGTATTAATTTATCGTACTTCGGCGTTTGCACTGTATATATCCAAACGGATTTGATTCCTGAAATGTCAACAAATAATAACTCAAGCGAAACAGATTCTTGACGATGCGGATACCTGGAGACCGTGAGAATCCATTCTTTATTATCGTTATTCGAAAAAGCCTGGCGCCTTCTTCGATGCCATGTTCTTGAAATATTTCTTCATCTGAAAACGCATGCAAACTTAATGGGAGCTAAGGTGAGTTTCTAACGGAATGGCCCTAAATCAATCAGGATCCCATCAAGTTTGATTTAGCTATTATAATTGAAGGGTTTATTGGGGCCTTTAAATGCCTCAAAAGGTTTAAAATAACATTTAGAAATGAATTAATTGGAACTCTAATCACGAAAATTCTAGTGCCTAGAAAAGAAGTACAAAGTTGAAATGCACCCGAGGGGTTGACAACTCGACCATTCGGGTGTACACCTACTTCTGACTTCAAGATACTTCAGGATATTTCAATGACTTCAGGAGATTTCCAAAAAATTCCAGTGATTTCTGGCGACTTCAGGTGACTTCATTCGAATTTAATGTACTCTATATATTTCATATTTTAAGTGACTTCATGAGAATTCGAGTGATTTTATATGACTCCAGATATTTCAAGAGACTTCGGTGACTTTAGACCTTTCAGAAGATTTCATTAGGCTTTCGAGTGTTTACTCTCTCCGGGATATCTTACTAAATTTTCGAAACATCATTTATGTTAACGAAGAATCTTTTAGTCCAGAAAGAAATTTGCTATTCATCTAAAAAAGCTGGAATGACAATCCACGGATTACCCTAATTTAGAACCAGATATAAAAACCTCATTACTTTGGCTCATTTTATAATTTCTTGTAATTACTTCAATTAAAATTCAATTAAACACTTGCTGTTTACTCTCTTACGGCTCACTCCATATTAACATACCTTAGGATATTTGAAGGAAATTCAAGTGACTGCAAGAGAATCCTGTTGATTTATGATTAATTCAAGTGATTTCAGAAATTCTTGAAGAACTCACTGAATTTAGGAGGATTCAAGTGACTTCAAATATTTTCAAGAGAAATCAAGTAACTCCAAGTGAATTCAGTTGTCTGCAGATATTTCAGGAGAATGAGATTTCATTACAAGTGTACACCTGACTCCACGAGTTGTGAACCCCTCAAATGCATGCACATCGTGTAACAGATGTGCAAGTTCCTCTCTCAGACTGGTGGTCTATGCCCCCCCCCCCCCCTCCTCCCCTCCCCGAATATTAATGTGCCAAATCGATCGAGGAAAACTTGTGAAAATTCACCGCGTTACACTGTAAAAGAAAAAGATACAAATCGCTCATGCCATCAAGCGGACAGAGAGGAAAGAAAGAAGTATTCGGACACCCGCTTTTTCCTCTGTTCCACTTCAATATCCGCCGAGCGATTTTTCTTTCAAATATGGTATAAACGCCGAAGTGCATCCTATCATTTTTTTTACACTCTGTTTCGAAATCTGTATAATAGGGTGTATAGATAAAACAAAATATTGGAATTTCAAGTAGAGGAACATACCCATAACGTAAGGTTTTTTCATTTTT
This sequence comes from Neuroterus valhalla, assembly GCA_011762715.2. Lineage (NCBI taxonomy): Eukaryota > Metazoa > Arthropoda > Insecta > Hymenoptera > Cynipidae > Neuroterus > Neuroterus valhalla. Next base: position 8,814 of record WSXT02215796.1, on the reverse strand, counting down.
ACTTCAAATTTTCTCTTTTCCGAAAAGTTTCATTCGTAAAAGTTGTAACTTTTTGCGAAACACATATCAAAAAGAGAAGCATCTAGGGATACATTTAAGAGCGTCCAAAAGAAGGTTCTTCTTGTTATTACTGTCACGAAGGAGGTCGTTTCAAAAGAGACTGTCCGAAATTCAAGAAAGGAAATTCACAGAATGCACGTTTTTGAGGGACTCCGTATTCTGATTCAAGATTGGATTTGTCAAAGTTTGCTGAAGGTCTTTTTGCTGGAGTAAACCGATTATATGTATTGCATGTTCCTGATCTTGGAGATTCAAATTTATCTTCTATGTCCATGCTTATCATAAAGGTTTAGAAATTTTTGTCAACTCAAAGCTTATTGATTAAAAAAATTGAAAAGTCAAGAAGTGTTCATCGTCGGAAAAAAGAACAGGGAATATATGGACTTTTACTGCTTAAAAGAGATTCAGAAGATTCGCAGGTGGAGTCAATTGGGATAAATAATAAAGCTTTTGCAGCTGTAGACACGAGGCTTCGAATTGGACAGGAAAGGTTCGGTCATGTAAGTTCCTAGAGGATTAAAAGTATGAGGACAATTTTGTATGTCCAGATTGCATCCTTGGAGAAATGCCGAAGTAACCATTTGACTCAGTACCGAAGAGGGAGTGTCAAGTAGGTGAATTCATTCATTCTGACGTCGCCGGACAAGTTAATATAAAATTATTAGGAGAAGCACAGTACATTATATTGAATTTAAAAGTGAATTTTCTGCATATCGACAATTTTATTTTCTGAAATCGAAAGATCAAGCGCTTGAAAAGTTTGAAGAATTTGTCCCTTTAGTCAGAGCTGAGACTGAAAGAAATATTAAATGCCTTTGAACAGATAATGGAATGGAATAGGTGAACGAAGATTTTGAAGAGTATAGAAGTGAGAAAGAAATTCGACATGAAAGGAACTGTGCTGAGAAATCCTCAGATGAATCGATTAGCTGAATGGGAAAACAGACCTTCAATTAAATTGGCAAGATCAATGTTATAGGCAATTAAAATCCGTACAAATTTTGGACCGAAGCAGTGTCTACAGCAGCCTATGCGATGAATCGTGTAACTAATAGGAAGGGAATAAAAAAAATACCATACAAAATTCGTTTTGGTGAAAACCCTGATGTTCTAGACTTAGGATGTTTGGTGCAGTTTCATAAGGCCATGTTCCTGAGGAAGATCGTAACAAGTTGGAGCCGAAAGCAAAGGAGATGAAATTTGTTATTTATCCTGATTCAACTAAAAATTTCCATCTTTGGGATTCTGAAACGAACAAAATCATAGTGTCGAGGCATATTATTTTTCATGAAGTCCGAACAACGAATGTGAATCTACTTTTGTACATGGTAGAAGAAAACAAAAAAGAAATCTACAACATAAATGATTAACCCAACTATCTGGAAATTATCCAAGAAAGAAGCTCCAAGGAAGGGACTGGTCAAGAAGATATATTGATGAAAACGGCGGTAAAAGATCTTGAAGAGAAGGATTTCTTAGGATTTGAAAATGCCATGATTAGATTGATTAGAAAAGTCACTACTTTTGAGTCTCGTACAATGGTTCGCAGAAGTCAACGTCCTGTAGTTTCCTTATTTACTCTGATGGCTGGTTCAACAATAAATGATCCTTCATCTTGCGAAGAAACAACAACTTGTTCGAATAGAAAAGGGCTATAGATGAAAATTTTTTATTATTAATGGAACACAGTACGTAGAAACTTGTTGAATTGCCGCCTGATAGAAAAACTATAAAATGCAAATAGATTTTCAAGTTTGAAAAAGATTTTTTATGAAGCAATTAAAAGGTATATGGCTAGGGTTGTAGCGAAGGGTTTCAGTGAACGTGAAGGTTTTGACTACAAAGAAACTTTTGCACCTGTTATAAGATATGATTCTATTAAAACCATTTTAACAGTGATTGCTCATAAACATATGGATGTATTGCAATTTGACGTCAAGAATTCATTTCTTTATGGTGATAAAGATTCTAATATTTATATGGAACAACCGGAAGATAATAATGATGATTCATTACGAGTATGTCATTTGCAAAAAGAAATTTAAAGTCTGAAACAAACTCGTCGTCAGTGGAATAAGAGACTTTATTTTTTCTTGAATCTTCATAATTTTACTCGAAGTCTTAATAACCATTGTATGTAATGCATGTTTCTTAAGATGCAGACCCTTTCACAATCTTGGCTTTGTACGTAGATTATGGTCTTGTTAGTTCTACATCAAAGAAGAAATAACGTTCTGTTTTACAAGATTTAGAAGCCAAATTTGTTCTTACTGATGTGCAAGTCAAGCACTACGTAGGACTTCAGATAAACATAAACAGAAGAAAAAACTATTACTATTAGTCGAAGACACTACATAGAAGAAATAATACCTGGTATGGAATATTCCAGGGCAGTAAAAAGAATTCTTCGCTATTTAAAATCAACCTGCGATATGAAAATAATTTATGATGGTCGTAGAGAAGAAACAAACTTGACTGGTTTTTGTGATGCAGACTTTGCAGGTGATATGGATTCTCGTAAATCAGCGTCTGGATACTTATTTCTGTTTGGCAACGCACCTGTAACTTGGATGTCAAAGAAACAACAAGTGATAGCTCAAAGTACGACAGAAGCTGAATATATAGCTTTAGCAGAAGCAGGCGAATAGTCTACATGGCTGTGAAACATATTATTTGACTTGAGATGCACATTCAAATGATTTCTACAATTATTGGATGATGCGACAAAAAGTCAGCAATAAAATTAGTTAGAAATCCTAAATATTATCGTTGCACTAACCATTTATGTACTTTATCACTTAATTTGGGACCTGGAATACAAAAAGCTTATTGAAGAGCAATTCTTATCAACAATTGAACAGGCAGCAGATATTCTTACAAAGGTCTTATTTAAGCCTTCATATAAAAACTGCCTGAAGATAATGAAGCTGGATCAGGGTTGGACTCAGATGAGTCGATAGCAAATGGGAAGTGTTGAGAATATAAAATGCTCTCATCTCTTCTATGAAGTAACCTGAGCTCGTTTTATTTTAATTTCATTCAATTATTATCAGGTTTCCGTTGGTTACGATTAATTTATCCCAACATACCCCAACATGGTAAATTCTTACTTACGTTTAGCTTTGGTCTCTGCTTGTGCGAATGATATGAGGGACTCACGACCAGGATGAGGTTCCAGATTCAGTCCTATCAGAGCCTGTTCCTACCACCTATTTTATGTCATAATACGAAATGATTGAGCCGTCACGCCGTGCCGACGCTTGTCCGAAACGGTGAACCAACGCGCCGACTTGATCTAAGATGTTATTTACATGGTACCGGATTCCTTCCCGCATACGGTGGCTTCTGATTGGTTTAAAATTTTATTGAATGAAGCAAGACGTGTACAGCTGTATTACAATCTACATTTAATATAAGCAGTAAAAGTATCTCTATTGTCAAATGCAATTGAAAATTTGTATTTTGACACTCATTAAAACATGTTCATTCTCCAATATTTTCATTTTATTATTCCAATCGAAATAGCTTTTACAACAAAAACTTACCACAACGGTTTTTTTTCTGGTTTTGCATATTTTTGGAGAATAATACCTCTCAGGAAGAAGAATGTATAAATCTAGGATTAGATTAGATTCTTACTCCATGTATACTACTAGGGCGTATCGACAAAATAATTTTTTTCACAATCGTTTTTGGTTAGGGCTTAAAAGTTTCTGGTGGGTCCCAAAATAACTCCTGAAAAAGATAAGCCCAAAAAAAAATATCTTCAGTTTCCGCAATGTCAATATATGTCAAAATGGAGGAAAATTATAGATTTATCACCAGTCACGAAAATGGTTATTTTTGATCCGGCCAAGCGGGAAAAAATTCATATTGTGTTTAAATATATACCTGCTGAGTATAGATTTGATGGAAAAAATTTCTGTATTCGCACATTCATGTTAACGTCACAAATATTTGGTAAATTCAAGAAATATTTGACATTTTGAAGTATTGCAAGCTCAAAAATGGTTGTTTCTGACCTGGCTAAGCGGGAAAAAATCCATATTGCATACATATATATGCCTGCTGAGTATAGATTTGCGAAAAAAATTTTCTGTGCTCGCGCATTCATGTTAAAATCACAAATATTTGGAAAATTCAAGAAATATTTGATATTATGAAGTATTGCAAGGATCAAAAATGGATAATTCTGGTCATTATTTACGTGCAGTATTTAACATCAACTATTTTAACATATCTTTCCGAATTTCCGTTGAAACTGTAGCCAAAGATTACGTGGAACTCATTGATTTGAACAACTGCGTCGTGACAGAACCTCCATGAACCAAATCAGTGCCGAAAGAAGTGTTGCAGAATTTCAAAGAAGGAGAGAGAAATTCTCTGCTATTCAAGGGAGTTTTTGATCTTCCGTGCAATACTCAAGCAGTTGGAAGATGCGTGAAAGAAGTAACAGCTTCATCCAGTCAGGCTTACTCATCCGATCAAAGAGATGGACTCCTCAGAACGCGATTCAAGAACAGAGCAATATTGCCAGCTTTCGTAATTAAACATCGATTAAAGTTTTGAGAAGTGATTATTTGTGAGGTTCTTAGGCTTAATATATAGTTATTTCGATAAGTTACAGACACATGGTCAAAACGAAAACATAGTAGCAACTTCCTCTCGTCACTTGAATAAACATTACCATCTTTAAACTTGCAATACTCAAAAGTATCAAATGCTGCGTGAGTTTATCGAATTTTCGTAAATTGAACACGAATTAGCTAACACAGGACAGTTGTTTACAGGATCTATACGATGCAGGCAAATATGTCGGTACAACATGAATCTTTTCCGCTTTCCTGGAAAATAATTACCCATTCTTGAGCTTCCGATACCTAAAAATATCAAATAATTTGTAAACTTTTCGAAAATTCGTAAATTCAACGTGAATGCGCGAACACACGTGTTTTTTTATGAGATCTTTACTGAACAGGTATATATGTAGAAGCAATATGATTTTTTCCGCTTGGCCGGGTCAGAAATAACCATTTCTGAGCTTGCAATACTTCGAAATATAAAATATTTCTTGACTTTTCCAAATATCTGTTACTTTAACATGAATTCACGAACACAGGAAATTATTTTATTAAATCTACACTCAGCAAGCACATATATGGATGCAATATGAATTATTTCCCCTTTAGCCGAGTCAGAAATAACCATTTTTGAGCTTGCAATACTTCAAAATAATAAATATTCCTTAAATTTTCCAAATATTTGTGAATTTAAAATGAATGCGCGAACACAGAAAATTTTTTAAATAAATCTATACCTAGCAGGCATATATATGGATGCAATATGAATTTTTTCCCGCTCAGCCGGGTCAGAAATAACCATTTTCCGTACGCCCTAACGTATACCACTTCCGAGTTTTTACTGAAAGTATTTGAAAATTGCAATTTTTCCCCTCTTTAATAATGCAATTTTCATTGTTTTTTGACAATTGAGTTACTTTTGCTCATAACCCTTTATTGAAACAAAGTTCCAAGGGGCTAGTCACTGCGGCAGTCATGTGAATTCCGCCTTTTTTAGATAATTGTGGCTCCTATCTACTCCGAATGTTCTCAAAGTTCAAGAACTATCTTCTTCTCTTAGTACGCAATGCTCTATCGGCCTTAAGGAACACATTGTCCTTACAATGCTCGCCCTTGAGATTTATATCTCGCATAACTTGGCTAGCAAATAGAGTTTGAAAAGCGTTATCACGGTTAAAACGAAAAATATACTTCTTATTGGGAAATAATTCAAACGGAATTTGTAGAACTTTTTGTGGTTAATAATTTTGCTCATCAATGTTTCTCCGTGTCTTCCATAGTTTAACCGGAAAATGGCAATTTTTTATTATGTCCACTGCGTTATTATAATTTAAACAAAAACTATACATCATATCAAAAAATGGTCTGCAGTTAGATTGTAGATCTTTTCAAATAAACGTGTTTCCTATTTTCGCTAGCTGAACTCAAATCTGGACTTATTGTTTCATATTTCTCAAGTAATTGAAGAGTTTTTGCTGGGACCGACAGGACATCTAATTAAGGTACGCGCAGACTGATAGTGCTGTTTAACTCAAAAGTTCAACTAAATCCAAAGTGACTACTTAGTTCTCTATTGGTGAAATTGATTGAATAACTGTCTGAGTAACAAATCTCACGCAAATTTACTTTGAGTTTAATATTTTTTCTCATATGTAAACCAGTTAAATCTGCGTGGAACCGACAGGACATGAAAACGAAGAACAGCTTTGGAAAATTTTGTAATGATCGATAAACCGAGAATTGAAGTGAAAAAACGTATTTTTTTTTATAATATTATTTATCCTAACGATATAATTCAGGGTTAGGAGAGATGAATATGGTAATAGTAGTCTAATGTTCTAGAAATTGGAGAAAACTCGTACTGGGGACACGGGACCGACAGGAAATTTTTGATGTTTATTTATGTTTTGTTTGACTTCCATTAGAAATAATCAAAGTTTATCAATATGTAGGAGGTTGTTCTTCATCTTGAGCTTCTTTTGTAATAATTTCTCGCATTGCCCATCTCTTCATTATCATTGATTGCAGAGCTTGGACACAAAATGGCCTAATTCTTCTGAATCAACCATATATAGCTCTTAGTTCGACTGCACACTTGCAACATTTTATTGCTATTAAAAAATTACAATGACTTTTGAAATAAAATTTAAAGCATGAGCTTCGCAATAAGGTCAACGGTTGATCTGATGCTTCCCCGATGATCCATTATAATGGAAAAAGGTGTTTTGTACTGGATTGAAACCCGAAACATCTCCTTTTAAGGTCAAAGATTTTGAATTCTTGCAAATTAAGATTTTCTTGTATGTGAACTAAAATTATGGTAATTTCTCATGTGATCCTTTTTGTATCGAATGGCACTACAAAATTTAAAGCGAAAAACATGATTTTTTTAGAATGTTAAAATGTCATAAATTAGCAATAGTTACATTTTCAAGATTCAGTTAATTTTTATTCAAGGAAATTATGGCTTGCTTTTCCGAGTCATGCCTAACTGAAATAAATCGGAGTAAAAATTATCATATTGGGTAAATCGTTTGAGCTAAGCGAAAAGATATGTTAGTTGACACCTGAAAAAAAATTTTCCTAAACTTCGGAATCGGTCAACATCTTCGGTTCTTTCTTTCCATTTAAGAATTCAAACCAATTTTCCTCATTTCTGCAAGAATTATTGCGGTTTTTTATATGGGGAGATTTTCTTGAATTTTTCAATATTCGAAGTTTCAAATCAAAAAAGGGAACAGAAGGTAATGATCAATTCTCAATATTTTTTATCCTTTCTTTTTCCAGATCTCAAGCGACATATCTTCCGTTTTGAGATAAAATCTCAGTAATAAGTAACAGTGTTGAATTGAATTCATATTTTGTATTATTTAGCTCATATAGTTCAACATCAGATTGTGCAATATATAGTATATTCGAATATTCTGAAAAACAGTGCGAAAATTGAGTCCATTAGAAATGTCTCAAGTTCAGATCATTCACGACAGAATTAGTTGACAGAAATTGAGGCGCCGGATGCAAAAATGAGATATAGAAATATTTTGCTGGAATAGGGAGGCTCCTAAGCTACTGAAAATGAAGTCTTGAATTTTAATTTCCAAAATATATATATCCTCAAAGAAGATTCAATTCACATTTTTGGGCGTATTTTTTGGGGGAAAATTTGATGACTTCTTTTTTTTTAATTCTCTCTAGAAAATTCAGAACCGCTGGCATTTTATCTACTGTCCAGGGGTAGCTATAAGGGTAAATTCTGCCCTGTCTATGCATCGGTCAGCGGAAAAAGGACGCATACGTTATTATACGTTTTTTAGACCCCCCCCCCCCCCCCCCCCCCCCCCCCCCCCTCCCCTCCTCCCTTCCCTCCGCTTCGTCCCGTGCCC
>WSXT02215775.1:0-17326 GCA_011762715.2 Neuroterus valhalla | reverse complement strand
TGAAACCACGCTAGATACGGTGCAAAAAGCATAAGACTGAATTTATCAGTTTCAGAAAATTCTTCAGTTTGACCTTAACAACGCAAAATTCTATAAAAGGTCTGACGGACCAGTCTCTTACCACAGAAAGAAATAGAAGTTATTAGATTCATGTAAATTTGGACTCATCCATTTTTTCTCACTTTTTGACGTTTTGATATACCCTTAGTCAGGGAAAATTGGTTTCACGATCATTTCTATCCGTCTGTCGGTTCCGTAGTCTAACAGCACAATAACTCTCCAAAGAATTTAATAATTCCAATTTCCTCTTCCATACTTCTTTGTGATCAAAAAAGGCAGATGAAGTTCATCAGCCAGCCTTCTATTTGAAAATATTAATGGTTTAGGCCCAACAAATAATGACTAGCAAGAATAAAGACGAATGTTCTTACGAAATCTCATGAATAAATATTTTCATCGCTCATATTTATGATAAGGATTGCTATTTACTTTCATGCTATTTCAAAATACATATTTTAAACAGTTTTTGTATGAAATGAAATTTTTCCCGTGATTTTTTGCAGACTACAGATTTATTTTATGAATAGATGAATCACGTCAAGTGGGCACCCCAATTTCGAGCTCAAGCAAATGTTATTTAATGATGATATCAATCGAACCTTCACACTATCAGTAACGTATAAATATTTGAAGTTCGACAAAATAATTTGTTTAACTATTTCTTTTCGTGCAACAAACATTAATGACTTTGTTTTGATAATAATTCATTGCGCTTAAAGTGTTAAATATTTTTTGACGAAAATTGGTACACACGCTATCGAAAGACAACTCTTTCAGATAAAAAATATTGCGATGGTCAATAAAAAATTTTTCCATATTTTTAATAACATTCTTAGAAACAATCGGCCTAATTATTGACTTTTCAATGCTCAAATCACATAGATCTTTGGTGATACTCTACTACCGGTAACGAAGACTACTACCATAAAGACTATAAGAAGGAGTGTCAACGTAATGTATAAGAATTGTTCGGCAATTCCGCCAAACTTCATTGGCCGCACGGTGGCATCGCGGTCAGTAGTGTCTGAACCAAGATGGCTGCTAGCCCGCTTCTCGCTTGTGTCAGCGTAATGTATAAGGATTGTTCGGCAATTTCGTCATGGTGTCTGAACCAAAATGGTTGCCGCTCCCCTCCTTGCGACAAAGGAACATAACATGACTGGACGCTACCGACCGCGGCGCCACCGCAGGGGTAAAAAGCTTGACGAAATTGCCGTACATCTTTCGGGACCGCTGGCATATCTCTTTGACACCCCTTCTTATGATCTTTATGACTACTACCACTGCGGTGACTGCCTACTGCATCCAACATATGTATCTGTACTCCGTTCCCGCTTTACAGCAATATCCTTCTCTTTTATATTTGCCTCATTCCCTTTCATTACTCCACCCTTGCAAGCGTTCACATACGCCATTCTTTCTCCCTAACACTTGTATGAGCTTCCTTGGGGTAGATTGCAGAATTGCTGGTACTCCTGTTTCCCTCAATTATTCAAAAGTGTTTCTATAGAGAGAACCTGAGAAAAGAGGTTCGATATGTGACTAATTACTGTTTTGTGACTTTTCGAACCTCTTTCCCCAGGTTCCCTTTAAAAAACCACTTCTTAATAACTGAGGAAAACAACGGTTCCAGCTATTCTACAATTTAACCCTTCCTTGCTCTCCTTAACAACTGAATCCCTCACATAAAACTTCACCTTCCTTCTCGTCAACCTAACCTCATTTTTCCTATTTTACCTATATTCATCCCCACTACACATAGAAAAATACTTCTTCTACTCTTCTTCACCTTTTGAACCCTTACTCACCACCTGAGCTTCCAACCTCACCCTCTTTTCACATGCTAAATAATATGTTATACTTGTAATTTTTATTGACATACATATAAACATATACATGGGCATATACATACTATAATGGATATAGCATGTAACATATTTCATTCGAATGAACAACAAGTATATAAAAAGTCAGTGACACATTAAAAACTTGGGACTAATTTCTGTTGCAGGTAGAATCCAAACGGTGTTTACTTTACCTTGGCACTTGGGGTACGATGAGACAACTTTGTGGAGTATTTTTGACAAAGGCTGTTTTGAAGCTACGCCTTGGTCTTTGGAGTATTGATGGTGTGTTAAATTGCATTATTTAAAACGAGGGCCCTGTTCTAGTATGTTGGAATATGCAAGCGGCTATCTCGGTTTCAAAACTTATATGCCAGGTAAGGATGCGGGAGTGTGTCATTCTCCTTCTTATAGATTTTGGAACCGAGATGGTGGCTTGATTATTCCCACTTAATGGGGGTCTCTCGGACCCTGGTCCGTTTTCAAGCCTGGATGGTGGATGAAGTCACAATGGCCCCTGAGTTGAAGCCATAAATTGTAGTATGTTCATGGGTCAGCTGACTATGTTGACATACCGTTTCAGGACAGCATGCATTATTAGGCATCAAGAAGTGTCCGCGTTTTTACCTGAAAATACATATCTATCTTCTATCTAGGATATAATACATAAAAGTGGTCGTAATATTTACCACGTAGAAAGATCGTCTGCTATGCATGCATCAGGCTACCTGCATATATAGGATTGTGGCCTAATATTACAAGGTGCCAATAATGCACCTCGCAACGTCTACAGACTATGGTGAATGACCGGCATAGTTATCAAAATTGATCTCCGTACCCCTAGTGGTCAGCGGATCACACCCTGCTTGACATGGTGACACGCACACCACCAAGGGTAATTTTTGTTGCAAGTGAATGGTATCTCAAAACGAATGTTTCATTCACACTTTGACATAAGGTCATTTTGACACATTCTTCTGGAATTTGACATCTACATTTCACTTTTGTTTTACAACTTCTTCCACTTCTCCTCTTCTTGGTCACAGATCATCGCACGAAGTAATTGACTCCCTAAAATCGAAGTTTCAAGCGAGAAGATTGATTTCATTCCAAACAAGACTGGTTTGGAACAAAATTTTTAACTGAAAATATAGTAGCATACTTTACAATACAAAATATTAAGCTTCCAACGGACAGTAGATAAATTTTATGGTATTGTTTTATTGATTCAGTTCGCATTAGAGCAGAACAACGACAAAAATTGGAAGATTTTGCCTAAGCATCCCTTTCACCTACGTCACGGATCGTCAGAGAACCGTTATTCTCCTCTTTTTCTTGGCAGTCTAGCGTAGCCAATCCTTCAAGCTCTATTATAAAATTTAACCTTATTTGGCGTCGGGGTCCCACACGAGTTTCGCCGATTTCTTCTGGGGTCATTGGAGTAATCACTCCACTGTGCATATTCATTTTTGATCGTCTCTTACCGCAACTTTTATATATTCCTGCAAGAACATCAGTACTCTCCAATATTGCAAAAATTTCATTATCGTATGTCGATAATACAATTCGTTCTTCGGTCGTGATGGGCACAAACACATCATTTCCTAGATGATAATGAATTCGTTTATCTGCAGGGAAGGTGTATCTCCGAAACTCGAATCGTCGTTGTGGATTTGTACGGGGAATAAGCCGAATAAATCTCATTTTTTCAAGTCCGTATCCACGTCCATCAGAAGAAGGAAGTCTGGTAGGTAAACCCATGGACCTGGCAGGGGGGAGAGGCTTTGACCTGGACCTGTAACGAAGAGGTGGCTCAAAAGAAGGAGACCTTGTCCTGGCACGAAGAGAAGAGTTGGGTGTAGTAGGCGACATGACCGGAGGATTGGATGTGACGGATGAAAGAGGCCAGTCAGGAACATGGTGGTCGTCAAAAAAATAAGATTGTCTATAACGAGGAACATTGGGGAGAGGGTCGCCATTAGGCAAGCACTCGAACAGTGAAGCTAACACTGCAACAAGAAACAGAGAGTTACATTTTTTTACCATACTGCTGATCCATAGCTGATGTTCAATAATTGCGTATTTATTTCTTCCAGTTCATTTGTCCCTAATTTTTTTGCTGCTGCCCAGTTACGACACCCGCAGCGCATCCCCTCGACTCGTACCAGCACTTAATGTCGCCAAGATGAAGAAATGAGTAGACAAATGTAGTGCTTTGGCATCAAAACACTTAACTACTCAAGAATACGTGCACCACACGGCCAGCTCCAATCACAACAAGTGTATTCCCAGTTTGTCTTCGGCCCAGGACTCATGAGTCGAATGACGCTAAGAACGCCCTTCTGTATCCTAGTTTATTCGGAAGCGTAACTCTACAACGATTCTTATCTTAAGCTGAATATGTCGCTATGACAGTGGCAGATTCATCCGCAAAGTTCGTGACGATGTTCGATCAGCGATCGAACAAGTTAGCACTTCCGGTAAAATTCAGTGACTATTTCTACGAGATGTTGATATTAGTGATTGCGGCATCTGTTTCAAGAAATGAGCAGTTTGCATAAAATGGTTATCTCTTGTTAGCTTGGAAAAACGAAACTTTGAAGGACGTGTGCAAAAACATCTTCGTTGATGTAATTTCAGAACATATATGAACACATATCAGGTACTTCATCTACCAGAGAGGCAGCTAGGCGCTTTTTTCAAGGTCTACCAATTAGAACATAGTTATGAGGAATACCCTGCAAAAATAGGGAAACAACCGCATGTCAACTATATGGATCCTGAAGACAAGGACTGTGAATTATTATTGAGGACCGTCAAATGTGATTCCGACGTTTCCGGCGGGAACGTCCACGTCGAGCTCGACAAACATCTTGATTGGGAAAGTTTAGTAGGTCTTATAAGAGAAGAATTCATTCTGAATACAATTTTGCAGTCATCGTTCACGTAGGGTCGGAAGTACAACGGAATGAATAACAGCGCATCGCGGAGTGCTTTGACAATGACGTTACAAACCTGCCACTTGATACGCACGTAGAGCTCAATGTTTTGCTTATCAACAGATATTTTTCACCAGCACGTCTAGACTCCCCTTAAATCAAACAGAGCTAACATTCACACCTAGTGATCATGAACCACTCAGTTTGAGTCCTAGAAGATCATCATCCTCTGAACGTTAAAAATCTCAAAAGATTATGGATTCAGTATCAGAAAGTGGAAAGATTCTACCCAGCAAACTATCTCGTGTATCATCGATAGTTCTAACTAGAAAACGAAACGAACTTCCGTTATTATATATGTTGATAACCGTGTTCTAAATGAATCACTATTACGCAATCATTATCTGCTACCTCTCATTGGATATTAAATAGATAAACTCTGAGTCAAGGAATATTATTCCACAAGCTTGATCCTGGAGATAGTTTTCACAACATATCAACTGCCGGAGTTTCTTCCAAGTACGCAAACTTTGTGACTCTGCTTGAGCGATTCAGGTATCGTCAAATGCCTTTCAGCCTGAAGATGTCTTCCTGAAAATTCCAACTTCCTGTAAACACAATCTTTTCCAAATTGATCAAAACAGGTGCAAAAGGATCTTATCTCAATGATTATTTATTGTTAGCAAAACGTTTTAGTACGAAAATTGATACAAATGGAATATCTTTGCTGTCAAGTTTACGGAAATGGAATACCACCCAGACAACATGGCAAAGAGACAGTGGCGAAGTTTCCGATCTTGCAGAATACCTATGACGTGCAAAAATTATTAGGTCTCTGCTCTGATTTTCGGAAATTCGTTGGAGGTATTCATATTTTCGTGAAACCACTCTACGAATGACTGCGTGAAGAAACCCCATTTCAGTTTTCTGAAAAAGAACCCAACGCGTTTGGAACTTCAACAGAAAACTTGATATCCGCTCTAATTCCGAGTGTTTACAATCTGAATAACAGAACGGTACTGCACTGCGGCGCTGAAAATACAGTTTTGAAGCAGTGTCTCTCCAACCATATCCGATCTTTTCTTCTCGAAAACATCCTCAGATTATGTAAGTAGACTGTGAAGCTTTAAAGTAAAAACGCTAGCAACTGCTTATGCTCTCCAACGATTAAAAGTGTATTTGCAGGGTTATTATAATTGAAATTGTCGTAGACTGTTATTTCTCCAAGGCCAAATCCCCCTTTTGATGTCCTGAGAGGAATGAATCAATTCTGAATAACTATCATTTTTCGAATCTTCAGGATAAGTTGATAACGATGTTTCATTCGATGGAGAACTTTCAGCCTAACAACTCTTCCCCTGAGTGAACGGCAGAGGATTAACCCAATTCACGAAATCGCATTCCGTCAAGAATAGAGCTTCAGAGGAGCAATGAATAATCGGGGGAAAAATTCCAGGAGTAAGATTGGCAATGCGGTGGCAGAGGAGTTGAAACAGGTTCGATTCAACAATAAATCTCTAAACCTTGAGAGATAAGAAGTGATAAGGGGTAAAAACCTCGAGATAATCTAACTTTTTTACATCTATCTCTATCTCACATACGTTTTTAAGGTCGCTGAATCTGAATCGCAGTTTTGTTTGCCTTAGTCAGGTCACATTCCGTTCCTTTCCTCAAAAAAATTATGGTACTTGGAATAATGATGGAAACTCCTAGAAAGCAAAGCGATTATATGTTCTCAGGATCGCTGAGTCCGGACTTGAAGGTCATTTGACTCGGCGAGGTCGCATTTCTCCAGAATTGGTTACCACAATTCTTGGTCAACTGTATCGGGATTGGCGTACGTTTTTGCATCAAATACTATTTCCGTGCATTCATAATCTTAATATTTGGAAAAAATCTTTATATTTCTTCAACTTGCCTACAACACATTTTTATTTGAAACTTCTGAAGAATACTTGATATAGAGAATCCGCCGATTCATTTGTTATTCCAATCAAGAACTGAGGAAATGGAAAAAAAAGAATGATTTTTTCGTTCTTCGAAAGAATACCTTGTTTCTGAGAAGAAATCTTTCTATTTTCCCCGAAAATGAACTACTAAACTACTGTGATCCCTGATATTCAAATATTATTATATTCACCAATGAAATTCAGGATGATCGCCAAGATGAAAATCAGAGACGTTAAGATCCTCATTTCAACCAAGAGGATGGAACAATGACTATTCTAGTCACGAAAAATTAGCTCGAAACTTAAGCTTAAGAGTATTTTAGTGCTTTGTCAATATAGTTATCATTCGCAGCGATATGAGTAGTTGGATCGTCATTATATTTCGTTTATCTCGAGAGTGATAAAGGCGATAAGCTTGACCTTCTAGAATGCTTGTATTTCAAAATTCATTCTCATCATGAAAATCTTTATACCTAAATATATACCTATACTTTATCAAAGTATTGTATGTATGGTTTTCTTGACACACAAGAGAAAACACAGATTAAAGCATAGCTCTCTCAAACAAGACATAATTTTTTTTAAAGAAAAACTTTTCTACATAAGAGAGAAAAGACTTTTCAACTCACAAGGGGAAGCCTCGGACTGGGGTATTGAGATTTCAATAAAACCATCATAAATTAATAGAATATTGAAAATTATCGCACACCTGTCCTGGCGTTTTTGTGGGTGGGCCCTAGTTTTGCAATAATAAATTTTTGAGAAGCACGCTTGCAGCGGTAAGCAACTGCAACCTTGTCTGTTCCTCTACCTTCATGTAGTGATAGTGGCTCGGCGGTTGAACGCTCGCCTTATTTTCCGATGCCGCCGGATCAAATCTCCGGCAGGGTCATTTTTTTCTACGATTATAAATGATAATAATATATGATAAATAAATAACAATTATTTCCACGGTCTAAATATTTCTAAAGTATAAAATTTGAGTTACCGAGAAAGCGTCATCAAATAATTGTTTTTTATGGTTGCCAGTAGAAAAAAAATGACCCTGACGAAGATTCGATCTAGCGGCATTGGGGTGGAAGGCGAGCATTCAACCGTCGAGTCACTATCATACATGAACGTAGAGGAACAGACTAGATAGCAGTTGGTTCACCGCTGCAAGCGTGATTTTTAAAATCCTAATATCGCAAAACTAGGGCCCACCTACAAAAACGCCGGGACACGTGTGCGATTATTTTCAATATTCTATTGATTGATGATGGTCTTATCAAAATTTCGATGCCCTGGTCCGGAGCTTTCCCTAGGCTCTTTTCCTTTGGAAGAGTTTTTAATTCAAAATTTGTCAACTTCCGTACATATGTGCATGAAGATATATAAAAACTACTTTACCTGTTCCACAAGCTCTATTCTGAATTGCGTTATACACTTACCGCCTAGACGTGGGCCAGTGTCGGGGGTTGTAGTTCTGACGCGAGAGAAATTAGGAATCTAATTCGATTTAGATTTGAAGCGACGACTGTCGCAAGTCTCCGAGTAAACAACTTCTATACTACGCATTACGGTCCTGTCTTTTCAAGGCTGATGGGCTGTCGTGTTGCATCATGCGAGGGTCGAGGGGGAGGGACAGAATCACTCAAGCATGAACAGCCGAGAAACTGGCGCTGACGCGAGAGGCACCCGTCCAAGCGGTAAGTGTAATTCGAAGGCGATGGCCTACTCGAGATTCCCCGATTGCTCCTGAGGTCATTGGAGTAATCACGCCACTACGCATGTTTATTTTCGACCGTTTTTTACCGCGACTTTTATATATTCCATCAAGAACATCAGTACTCTCCAATATCGCAAACACGTCACCATCGAATGTTGATAATACAATTTGTTCATGGGCTGTCATGGGCACAAACACATTGTCTCCCAAATTTAAGGATAGTAATTTATGTGCGGCGAAAGCGTATCTTCGAAATAAAAATTGCCGTCGCGGATTTCTCTTACGAATAAGTCGGATGCATCCCATTTTTTCAAGTCCATATCCGATTCCGTCAGGGGGAGGAAGCATGGTAGGTACACCCCTGGACCTGGCAGGAGGAAGAGGCCTTGACCTGGCCCTGTAACAAGGTGGTGTCTCGAAAGGAGGAGACCTTGATCTGGCACGAAAACGAGGCTCAGCAGCAGGGAAAGGTATAGCTGGAGAAGCAGACCTGTCAGGTGAGAAAAACCAATCAGCAGGAAGATGTTCATCAGAAGAATCAAACTGTGTGTGACGAGGAACACCAGGGGAGGTTCGCCATTAGGTAAACAATCGAACTGTGAAGTTACGACTGCAACAAGAAACGGTGGTTTGAATTTTTCATTGCAATTTTGCAAGAAGGCGATATTTCGTGGCTGTATAAAAGCACAAAGGGTAGACGATTCCCGTTCAGTAGACTAACCGTGACCCAAAGTTTGAAAAAAGTGGGAAAGAGCAAGAGAATAAAAGATGTGAAAGGCTTCCTAAAAAAATGCCTCATCTCTGTCTCAAACTTGGATTCATTGCTCTGAAATTGGCTAGAGTGAATTTGTGTTGGCTGTAGTGAATCGACTTTGACTATGGAGCCGGAGCGCGCCCTCTCACAAGAAACTCTGAGCAATAACAGAATGGAAGCTGTTCAGGTACGATGTCGATTCCTGTCTCATGTCCAACACGAATGAAAAGCAAATATCAGTTCCGCGCACATGCGCAGTGCTTCTTTCGATGTCACGTGTTATCCCTGCTCCTTCATGTATTTTGCGATCTGAATAAGGAGGTTATATTCGTTTGTCAGTTCAAGAGCGAGTTCACATTGTTGCCATGGGAACCGCTAGTGCGCATGTGCGCGAGACTGATATTTGGTTCTTATTCGTGGCGAACATTACCGGATTCTTGGAGGTTTCTCGTCCCACTTATGTTCGGCAAATACAAAGGGAGTTACTACTCCTTAGAATTGCTTCGTGAGTGCTCTATATACTCAGATCTTTCTGCACTGAGCATGCTTCTTAACTGCAGCTTCATAAGCTGCTGGTTGTTTAAGTCCATTATATTCAGATTTTATTATTGAAATTCATTGGGTAAGAAAATTTGTTTTGCCTTCTTTAGGATACTATATAGGAAGCTCAAATCCGAGTTTTTGACTATTAAACCTTCGCAGGTTATCCGCCATCTAGAATTAAGTGGTGATTTCTCGTATCGCGTATGACAATCGTATCTTCAATTTAATCAAGAAAACAGTTGATATAATTTATTATGAGAAAAAATGACATATACAAATCAGTGTACTTTGTTCTTTCTCGTATTTCTCTTATTTGTTGCTTAAAATCGAATATTAGGATAAAAAGAGGGTTGAAAATTTTTTTCGATCAAATATCTTTTTTGGTTTTGGTGCTATCCCAAACTTCTTAGAAAAAAGTTGTAATGCACACGATCTTCCACAATTTTTGTCTGAAACTTTTTTTTAGGAGAGCAATTTCTTACTCACCGTAGCGTCCGAAAGTTGCGCGCACATTTACTCGGTAGTTGGTATTGCTGGATTGCGAGCGCTGTGCAGTACTAAATTATTCTAAGTTTCTTTAATGGAATGGAGCTCAACATTTTTTCACTTTATTTTTCATTTTTGTCTATTAAATATAATTTGGATATTGCAATTGTTCTTTATTTGTTACTTTTTATTTTGAATTTTTCTTGTTTTCAAACTTAACTTTGATTTATTTTTTATTGGCGTTTCAATTATTTACTATTGTTCAATTTAATTTCACATGATTATTTATACGATTTTCCTCCTTTGTTCGAACAATAAATGCCAAATTCTCAAAAATAAAGAATGAGAAAATTTCAACATGAATTCGATAACAAAACTTATTTATTAAAACTGCGAGATTCATGTTACAAATCTCACAATCTTTAATTTATGAATATGTAATACTCCACTCGTTATACATATGCTACACCAGAACGGGAGAGAAAGAAAGAAAGACAGAGAGAAAGAGAAAGAAAGAGAGAGAGAGAGAGAGAGAGAGAGAGAGAGGAGCGAGAGGGGGGAGAGCAAGAGAGAGAGAGAGAGAGAGAGATGATATAGACATTTTCAGTCGCATTGAACGTGACGCGGACGGTGTGTTCCCGTTTTTCGCAGTTAGCTGGCTTTGCTAACAGTACATACCACTTAGTAAGAGAGAAGGGGGCGCAACTCATATGGCCGTCACGACGAAAAGTGGGCCGACTATCGGAAACGAGTTCGCTAGTTCCGCTCAGCGACCCCTTGCTCCCATCAGCTTACCTAGCGAGCTCCGTCGAAACCACAGCCAGCTGAGTTAACCGACGGCTTGCTCAGGCGCTTATATTTACTTTCAAGAAGAATATGAAATAATAAGATGATTATAAAAAACGTCACTGAAAGGCGAATAAATAAATACGATTCAAATATTATCAAACTTTTAAGCTCATATCCATAACCTTAACCCTGGGGCTCTCAATGAACATGGACGATTTGTTGCCGAATGACGTTAGGTGGTTCGATGGCTGCGCGGCTAATCCATTTACTCGCAGGAAAATGAGGTGGGATCAATTCCTCTGCATGATTTTTTTTTTAATTTCCATTCAACAACTTTTTTAATTCTCATATAAGAATTGTCTTTTTAATATGGCATTTGAAGATTTAGCAATTGATTTAAATAGATTCCATTCGAATTGAAAAAGGCCGTTTTTGAAAAAAATACTTTATTACTTTTGTTTGCGGAAATTGCTAGAAGAGCATTCAAAAAGCTCTACCTGAAAAATGCTGAATCGTTCAAGGGCGGGTTTTCGAGAAAACTCAAAAGTTTTTGGGTTTAATATATCTCGGAAATGGTAGGTTTTCGAGAAAATTTGTAAGGACAAAAAATGTTCGGGACAATGTAGTTGTAAGTCTCAAAAAAACCTACAAAATTCATACAAAAACTTTTCCAAGTGGAACGGAAACCTTTCCCAATGAACCAGCGAGAAAAAGCAAAGGCGGCAAAAAAAGGAGTAAACAATTCTATGCAAATTTCATCGATATTGTCAAATTACTGTTTGGTATTGTAATAAATACAAATTTGCATGGCCAAAGCAATTTTTTTTAGCCAAGCCAAGATTCTATGAAATAATGAACACTCATACGTATTTTCCATTTTGCAAGCTCAACAACAATCATTAGCCCATTTTTATACAGCTCGTTTGATATAAAATTCTAAAAACCTTCTTAAATTACCTTTATTACTGTAGTCAGCATAGTTTTGGAAAAAAATTTAAAATAATCAATATTCATGATAACAATTTATCATAATTCGGAATATTCGAAAGTCCTACTTACAAAAAAATTATTTATTTAGTCTGAAGTAATTATTCACTTCAGACGAGGGCGACTAACGTCCCCTCCTTTGAAAACAATGGGAAATAAACGATGACATGTTCGTTTCTGTGCCAAAAAGCGAGAAAACACTTTTTTGATACATTTTCACAAATTATCTCGAAAACGTATCATTTCCGAGATATATTTATTCCAAAAACTTTTTGAGTTTTCTCAAAAACCCGCCCCTGAACGATTCCGAATTTTCCAGGTTAAGCTTTTTGAATCCTCTTCTAGCGGTTTTCGCAAAGAAAGTATTATGGTGTTTTTTCCCAAAAACGGCCTTTTTTTAATTTCGAATGAAATCTATTCAGATAAATTGCCAAATCTTCAAATGTCATTCTGAAAGGGCAACTCTCATATGAACATCTAAAAAAATTGCTAAATAAGAAAGTAAAAGAATCATGACAGAGAAACTGATCCCACGGCCTCCTTCACGCGAGTAAATGGTTTAGCTCACGCAGCCGTCGCACCATTTAAAGTCGATCTGCAACAAATCTCCCATGTTCATTGAAAGCCCCAGGGTTTAGGTTAACGATATGAGCGTAAAGGTTTGTAACAAGTTAACTCGTATTTATTTATTCACTTTTTAGTGATATATAATATAATTGCAATATAGATCATGCACACAAAAGAATAGTCAAAATCATATTTAATTTAAACTTAGAATAATTTAGTACGGCACAGCGCTCGCAATCCAGCACTACCAACTACCGAGTGACGACGCGCAAAATTTTTAGACGCTACGGTGAGTAAACAATTGCTCTCACAAAAAAAAGTTTCAGATAAAAATTGTAGAAGATCGTGTGAGTTAAGACTTATGTTTTAAAGGTTTTGCGATAGCACCGAAACCAAAAAATATATTCGATCGAAACAAATTTCCAACCCTCTTATCATTTGTATAATCAATTTTTGTGCAACAAATAAACAAGATACGAGCGAGAATCCTATATCTTAATTTATAGATCTGGTTTTTTTATGAAGAATGCTAAAAGCTGTTTTCTTGGTTAAATTAAAAATACGACTGTTATACGCGATACAAGAAATCATCCCTTAATGCAAGATGGTGGACAACCTGCAAAGGCTTGATGGTCAAAAACTTGGATTCAAGCTTCCTATCTGGTACCATAAAGATATCCAAAAAAATTTTCGTACCCAACGGATTGCAACAATACATTTAGGAATTCCAGTAAATATACTAGACCGTTCGCTCATTTCAAATTATTTGATATGCAAATCATACTGTATCCTTTATTTAGTCTCTCCCTTCAACGGCTTTGAGGGCCTCTGTTCCCTTCACAATAATTTACATCAGTGCCTCATTCTATTTATTCTGACTCTCTCTGTCGCCTAATATCTAACGCTTCGTCAATTTGCCTCTATAAACAAACTATGTTCGCTCCAGTGATCTATTCCAGAGCTTCCGTTTTGGCTCTAACTAGCTTCCTTTCTCTTCTTTTTCCTCAGTTCTCTCAGTTTTTTCATCCATGTTACTCCCTGCCTACTTTCATCGAAGATCCCTCTTACACAACCACTCACACTTTTTCCTTCTCCCTCCTCCCCCGTACACACTTCCAAACGCATAGTCCCACGATTCCACTTCATAATCACGCACTCTACAAATAGCCTAGTCAATAGAGATCGGAAAAGGTCAGTAAATAGAAAAAATTTCGGGGTCTGATTTTTTGACGTAGAAACTTTTCTCTTAGCGTCAAAATGAAGGTTTCACAGTCTTTCCCTCAAATTTGTGTACGCTTAATCCGCCATATCAGATTTTCGCTTTTTCTTTTATTATCTCGCGGACATATTATTCTTAAACAAAAATGGTAGAGAAAAAAGTTGTGGAGAATTGTATTTCCCACATTTTTATTCCAACAAATTTTCCGAAATAATAATATTTATTGCCGATATCGATGTGGGTCTCGGGTATTAGTCGCGCATTTCCGAGAACGCTTTTCCGGCTATGAGACTCGTAATACAACATCATGCGCACATTTTGGGGTCGCTGATTTTGAAAATAGTGTAAAAAATAGAGAATTGAACATTTTCGGACCCAAAATGGCGGACATTCTTCTAAAATTTGCCACATTCAGTGAGTTTTTGGTGGAAAAAGTTTGTGCGCCATAGAAAATGCTCGCGAAGGTACGAACATTAGGAATCGATGATAAAATATGTATAATTCGCAAACATGTTCACGATGTGTGCGATGTATTGCAGGGGAAAATTTATCTTCTAATGTACCTGATTAACAAGTTCACATGAAGAATTCTTTTTTTTCCTGCAAGTTTCCGTGTCGAGATTTATTGTTTCTATTGCCGAAAAGTGTCTACTTCTCGAAACCATTCTTACTTGGTGCCCCAAGCTGACCCATTTCAAGAAAAGTTGTTCTTTTTTTTAGAAAAATGTCCGCCATTTCGGGTCCGCCATTATGAGTTGCAGTTTTTTGACTTCATTACCGGGATCAGCGATCCCGAAAACCTATTAATACTCATTTTCAAGTGTACGCATAGAAAATTTTAGGAAAATATCCGCCATTTTGGGTCCGCCATTTTTAATTTTGGATTTTCCACTCCATTTTTAAAACCAGTGACCCCAAAAATATTATATGGGTACTCGGATGAAGTGAAATATCGATATCCTGATTTTTGGCCAGCTTTTTGGGATTTTGAACCACTGTGGTGCGGCCAGACTCCCACCCTGCGCAATATTGAGCGCGTTCCCTACAAATGGCCGAGAAATTGAGAAAACTGCGCCCATGTCACAATTTCCCGCAGTTTTTCCTCGATATTGGCTATGAATATTATTAATCCGTCAAAATTACACAATTAAAAAATGAAAGGAATACAATTTTACAACTTCGTTTCTTACCATTTTTCTTGTTAAATACAAATTATGCGTGGTAAACAAAAATTGAGACGGCGGATTAAGCGTACATAAATTTAGGGCAAGACTGTGAAACCTTCATTTTCACGCTAGTAGAAAACTTCCTACGTCAAAAAATTGGATCCCGAAATTTTTTCTATTTGAATGTCTCTATTGACCTGGCTGAAGTTTCTCCTAGGCCGTAATTACATTTTCTTATTCCCTCCCCCATTCCTAATCAGATCATCTTATTCCACTTACTCTCCTACTTTACCTTTCCAGATATTCTGGTTCTCCAAACACCTTAATCATATTGTACCACTTATTGTACTTTGATTCTATAACTTTCCTCTACCTTCCCTTTCAATGTCTTACCATCGTCTCCAATTCTTTCCTGCCATTCAATCATCACTTCTTGCATGCCCTGTTCTTCCCTCATTTTATATTTCCCTTACCTCTACCTTGAAGTTTCTGAATAACCTATTTTCTTTCTATTCCCTTTCTCCTTCAGATATGTTTGTGCAATTTCGCTTCCCTCAAAACGAATGGTAATGGGGATAAATTAATCAGCTTAACCTTGGAGAAGGTTTGTTTATTACAAACACTTGTTTCATGCACAAAATGATACACATGTATACTTAGTGCAGAGGGGAAGGCTATAGTATAATCGACTGGTTGTACTAGACGAAAGACTGAGGGCGCTTGAAAAAGATACAAGGGTCATGAGAGGTTCTGAATGCGGATCGGGTCACTATCTTATAGTTTCAAAAATTAACCTAGGTCAAGGATAGAGGAGAAGAAGAATGATTGAAAAATCAAAACAGACGCGAGTCAGAATAGAGAATTTGCAAAAACCAGAAGCGCAAAAAGTATATCGTAAAAAGCTGGATAAATATTAAGGGCATCACAAAAATGATTGGAAGACAGAATTTGTCAACAAAAATGTCGAGGGTGCATGGATGCTACTGCGGAATGGAACCATAGAGCGTGTTTCGGAAGTGTGTTGTACTGCGACTGTAGGAAGAAAGTCCGGTGATGCGTGGTGGAATGATGAAATACGCATTGCCATAAACGAGAAGAAAGAACCGTACTTGAGAATGTTGAATATTAGAGGTGTTAGCGAGAGGGAAAGGACTAGGTTTATGAATGATTATAGGGATAAAAAGAGAGAAGCGAATATACTAGTAAAAGAGAGCAAGGATGAAATCCTTGTTGCTGTGTAAATTTATGGATATGTGTGCTGTGAATGGCAATGTTCTATGTGACTGGAGAAAGGCGATTATTGTCCCAATCTAGAAA
Organism: Neuroterus valhalla; assembly: GCA_011762715.2. Taxonomy (NCBI): domain Eukaryota; kingdom Metazoa; phylum Arthropoda; class Insecta; order Hymenoptera; family Cynipidae; genus Neuroterus; species Neuroterus valhalla. The sequence goes on along the minus strand of WSXT02215775.1, from coordinate 998 downwards.
GGAAAGGGTAGTCCAGGTGACTGTGATAATTGTAGAGCGATTAGCCTTCTAAGTACTGTGGGAAAAATATTTACCAAAATACTTGTTTACAAAGTCATGGGAGTATCAAGGGAAAGGATCTGGTGAATTACATGTCGATTTATGCCAGGGAGATCATGTGCGGATCAGATATTAAGTTTGAGACAGTTCACAGAAAAAAAGCCTAAGAGTAATAGTTTTATGTGCATTTGTGGATTTTTAAAAAGCTTTTGACAAGGTAAATAGAACTAAACTTTGGGAGGTCCTCAAAGAATATGAAGTGACTGGGTGGCTTCTGAAAGCAATACAAACAATATATAATGGTAGCAAAGCAAGTGTGAGAATAAATGGACAACTCAGCGATTGGTTTGATATTAGGCAGGGCGTTAGGCAAGGATGCGTTATGTCCTCTTGAATGTTCAATATATACATGGAAAAATGTCTGAGAATGGCTCTCTTTGACGAGAAAGGTGTTGATCTTGGGACAGTGAAAGTCCGTGGCCTTGCGTTTGCAGATGACAAGATCGTTACGGCAGAATCAGCCGAGGATTTTCAGAGGATGTTAAGCAGACTGGATACCAGCAAGAAGAGCATGGGTCTTAACATTAACGTGAATGAAACAAAAATTATGGTGTTTGAAAAGAAGGATGCAGAAACAAATTGCAATATGAACATAAATGGAGAGGGATGCAGAGATTTCCAGACGTAAAAGTAAGGGTAGAAAGATTATTTGCAGTGTGCGGCAAAACGATAATGGACAAAGCGAGTAATGAGTGGGTTCTCAAAGAATGCGAAGTAGAAGAAACGTTGTTTGAAAAGAGTGAAAAAAATTAGCTGCTACGGTTTGGTCACGTTGAAAAAATGGATGAGAAACGGTTAATAAAGCCAGTGTTTCTAGGTAGATCGAATGGTAGCGTATCCAGAGGCAGACCAAAGAAGGAATGGACAGAATTTGTGCTATCATTTTCTCTCCGAATTTT
>WSXT02215774.1:0-32592 GCA_011762715.2 Neuroterus valhalla | reverse complement strand
TGTATGTATGTATGTATGTATGTATGTATATATGTATGTATGTATGTATGTATGTATGTATGTATGTATGTATGTATACCTACATGTATGAATATATGAATGTTTTTCTGTTAGCACGACAACTTTTGAAAAAAACTAATCTATTTGATTGACCTTTGGTACACACCTTTGTTGTCAGAAACTGGAGGTTAAGTTCGTTAGCTAGCTATTCTGGACAAAAATTTTCGAAAAATAGAGTAATGGCATTTTCAAATTCTCAAAATTTATACAAAACTGAGCGTTTTTAGCCAGAAAATGGAAGATATGAAAGAAAGTTGAATGTAAAAAAAAGGTTCTTTATCGTAGGCCTACAAGATGATCTTTTTACCTTTCTGAATTCCCTCAAAGAATCAGAAATCCAAATTTCAGTCGCACAAAAAAAAAATACAAAATTTTATTTTTTGGTCAAACTGTGCAAGATACAGGAAAACAGAGAGGAATAAACATTTTGTAAACAAGAAAGAGCTACCATATTTAAAATGAAAAAATAAAATCTTCGGACAATCGACACACACTCTGGAAAATAAATAAATACAAGTTTTTCACCAGGAAAATATCTGTAAGTGTGTTATCATTTTCCCCATTTGACGCGAAGTCTTTGTTTCAAGCGTAAAAAATATAAAAAAACATTGAAAAATTCAATTTCCAGAAAATATACACAACATATGAGAAAAATGGACGAAATAACAAATGCACAACACGAGACACGCGATGAGAATATATTTGTTTAAGCCGGAGAAGCTTCAACAAAAAAAAGTCATATGCATCAAATAAAAATAGTTAAAATTTTGCTTTCAAGTTTCAAAAGCTCTATGTACAAATGTAGGTGAATACAAAGACAAAGTACGGAGCGCAACATGAGTTCATCAACGGGTGCGAAGCGCAAGATCTGACAGTCGCGTACCGTAGACGCGCTCATACTTACGAGCAAAGCGCGCGATGAGAATGTGTCCACGCAGCGTGCAGATTTTATATTATAAGGATGAATCATGGCATGATTGATTTTTTTTAATTTCATAAATTACCATAAATTTTATGAATCACCACAAATGGTATAAATCATCACAAATCTCATAAAAAACCACAAATTTCATAAATTTCCATGAATGTCATAAATTTCCCAAAATTTCCACAAATTTGATACATTCTCCTAAATTCTATCAATTACAATAAATATCATCAATAATCATGTATTAAATAAATTTTGGGAATTATTTTTTTATTCATGGATTATCAGCAATTTTTGTCCAATTCCCATTAATTTTCTTAATCTAGATAAATCCCAATTATGCTCACATATGGGTTACTGGAATTTTTCTCAAAACTCCTGCATGATCCTTATACTCTGATGTTACTCGATTGCTCGACTAGTTTTTATCCTTTGCTCCGGGGAAATGTATAAGGATTCGCAGCTGATGGAAAAATTGCTCCTAAAATACTTAGACACCTATGATTTATGATTGATTAGTAAATTCTGAAAATAGTTTGAGTTGTCACGAGTTGAAGTGAAAAAGGAGATCAATTTTTGATAATAGGAGAAACTAGTTTTATATCAACTTCGGGAGAAGTAAAAGATATAAAATATATTTTCCAGGAAGAGAAAGATGCTCAATGAAATTTTGTATTAAAGTGTACCTTTAAGAATTGAAAATTTGAGACCTCATTTTTTTTTTGAATGGCCAGGGATCACCTTGCTATCTGAAAAATAATTTGACGGGCCGTCCTTTGATGGTCTGGCAGCTCAATTGACGTGCCCATCTCTGCCACGAAAGAGATAGAGGATCAGAAGGACGGGTGTGAAAAAGAAATTGCGGAGTAACAGCTATCCATGTCTCGCCATAGCGAGCACAGGTGCAATAGGGATGGATCAGACTTGCCATGCGGGAACATTCTGAAAACTATCAATTTCAGTCCGACATATTTTATTAAGCATCATCGGGCTCATTAGGACAAGGTTTGAATGCACGGATAAATAATTTGGATCCTTGCAATAAGCTGGTTAAATTTTTAGTCGTGGCAAAGGCTGCGTTTAATTTGTATAAGCAAATAAAAAACGCGTTTCGGGAATTCTGAACAATTTTGCGATAATCTCAGCGTGGTCGCTGGTACTCGTTTCTCTCACCTTCGGCCAACTTCCGCTGGCCAGGATTCATTAATATATGAATTCAGCAATAAAAGAGGGGATTGATATAAATATCTATGGGCTCCTATTTTATCGAACAGTTGTTGAAATTCGTTCCATTCTGTTCATATTTGAATGATTGAATTTTCTTGGGGGGAACAGGATGATATAAATTGTTAATTTACTAAGTGATTGTGAAAAAGTCTTTGACACATCAAATATCTCCTTCTATACTAGTCTCGCAGGCGGAGTCGTAAAACACACGTCAGCAATTTTTTCCTTACGATCAATTTGCAGACTTGACAAGTTAACGCAGATCGAAAGATGGTCCAAGCGAATAGCAATAAAATGAACTTCTGAATCAAGAATTACACTAAAGGAGGAGAAAGTGCAGGCCTCGAGATCGATAGTGTCCTAACTCCTACTGGCGATGGGTGTAGCTTGACAGACAGTTACCACTGAATCTACCATTAAGGGAAGCAAATCCATGCGCCTCTCAACATCCTTTCAACGAGAGTAACCTTCTGGATTTTTCTGAAAGTGAATCCACTCCCTCTGAAATGGTCTCAAAGGGTACTTGGTTAAGATAACCCACACGCGTTCCGAGATTCTCACCCAGAATTGGAGAAACGAGTGGATGTAATCCCTCCAACCGTGGACACACGGACCAAGGCTTGAGCAAAAAGACTCTCAATTAAGCCCTGACCTAAAGCATATCAAGCTGGCTATATAATTTGTTAGGGGAAACGTTCACTCTATGGATATTCGCTCAGAGGATTTGTCGAAGGCTCTACAAGCATACCGTTTTCGGTCTACGAAAATTGCTAAGCCACGACTTGCTTTTGCCGAATTCGCTGTAAAGAGTTAATAACGCCAAAGTAGTCGTTCAAATGTTTCTCAGGTTAGCAAAGCCACGAGAGTTCCAGAAGACCATTCAGATAGATAACCAACGAATGATGACAACCTCGATGTTTTCATTTGCTCTCCTCGCGGAAGTTAAGGTGCCTTTCCTAAAAGTTGAGGTTATGAATTTACTAGAAGACGATTAGGCATTGAAATCTTGTTGTTCAAAGAGTAAATTCGTTACCAAGGCGTTCCTGTATCACTGATGCTCCCCAACTAACGATGCTGAACCATGTTGAGAAATGTCTTGGTCGCGCTAGTAGGGGATCCTGTGCACATCGAGTGGGTTCCTTTCTTAGAAAGGATTTTCTCTTTGTTCATTAACTCACTTACTTCAATTAGAACATCATCAAGCAGCTCCTTCTTCATTTTCTACAGGCGATTACCAATTCATTACAATACGCTCATTGGTCATAATGCTGGCAAATTACAAGCGAATAATTGTGGTGCGGGATACTCTTGTTCTTACATCTGATACATGCTTTCGATGATTGATTATAACTACATTTTCCTTAATGGAGATAATTTGATTTATTATGAGATCACCTCATTATCCCCCTTTCCGAATGTTCACATTCACAAAACATTCTGAACATACTTATATTTGCCTTGTACTCTGGTCAGACTCACACACTTACATCTACCTTTTTTTGAAAAATAGTACTTTATACAAAAAAGTTCAGAATTCAGACGGAGTTTGAGTCAATGCAGTCAGCTTCCCATCATTCAGACAGAACGTCACAAGTAGTATTTCCAGAATCGATCTTTTCTTCACGATCATGATATTTCTTTCAACTGCATCGATTGTAATTTTCTGTTTTACTTTTTGGATCGTCTTTTTCTACCAAAATATAGGCGTTATTATCAAAACTTTTGCTGATTAGATAAGGCTGGTGACACACTGTGCGTTTTCGCTGGTCTGGTTGGAAGAGTCCGGTTTGAACGGATGGTGACGACTTATTATTTCAAATGCGCAGTGACACACTCATCCCCGTTTCACCGAGCCGTACGGTTCCTGACGCAGCATGCCGCGGCGTAACGGGATGACCGGACGGCGAGATGATTCGGTCAACACACAGTTTCAAGTAGAACGTGGCACACTGCTTGGCAGAGCAGGATGGTTAATGTTCCAGACAGACATTCTGTCGTGAGAAAAAAACGTATCTTTATGTCGCTTTGAATTTTCGTAAGATTTTCGGAATATTCGGGATCTTCAAGATACGGATGGATCAAATATTTTCGAATAATTGGTTTATTTAATGAATCTTCTGCCTGAAGAGCGCAGATAATTTTTAATTTTTAATAAATGACGATGCGACATTCCGCATTCGAATTTTGGCACAAACTGGCACGTGCACATCCATTTTTAGCGGATGGTGTGTCTTGGAGCGCCCTATCCCTTTTTGCAGCATCCCGAAAAACCGGTTGGGCGAAAACGCATACTGTATCGCCAGCCTAAGGCCGTAGTAAGTATGGAAAAGCTTCCATGTAACCTTGTCAAGTGCATTAGATTTTCATGGCATGTTCAGCAAAACTAAATCCCCTATTTGCAGTTCGACCTCTGAGTGCACAGTCTGTGCAAGCCTTCTCTTTTCAAAACTATTCGAAAATTTCTTATTAGCTAATAGAATCTTTGCATCGTGAGATAAATCATTGGATTCGGGAAATTGAATCATCTTTTTTATCTGACTTTGAGGCTTCATCCCAAAATGTAATTCAAGTGGAGAGAATCCAGTGCTACTGTGAGTCGTAATATTCATTAACTTTTCGATTTGGGGTGAATGTTTGGCCCAACGCGTATGAGTATCCGAACAAAGGGTTCTGAACAATCGGCCTAATTATCTCATCACTCTTAGAGTCGGATTGAATTCCGGATATCTAATTGAACTCAAAAAGGGCCTAATACCTTCTTTTCGCAACGCCGAAATCCAGAGAGGCGATGAAAACTGACTACCATTTTCCGACAACAATCTAGTCGGTTTTCCTACTTCCGAAATATATTTACTAAACAATTTATTTATTGCAGTCTTTCTTGTCTCCTTCTTTATTGGGTAAAGTTTCACATGCCATAAATGAACATCCAATAATACAAAAATATATTCAACCCCGCCAATTGATCTAGGTAAAGGACCATAAAAATCAACAGCGACTGACTCATTGGGTTTACCTACAATAATAAAAATAAATTCACCTTCCATTTTTATATAGACATACTTCACACGTTGACAAAAATCACAATTAACAACGAATTTTTTTATATTATGATTCATGAATTCCTAGTAAAAAAATTGTCTCATGTACATCAAAGTCTTGTTATAACCTGGATGACATAGTTCACAATGAAGGTGATCTATTATTTTTCGGTTAAGTGTGCAGGCAAAACCAATTTTTAGTTACCAAGTGAATGATCTTTCCGAAATAAGACTCCTTCATAGATAATATAATTTTTTCATTACTTTCCCTTTATATATTATTTTTTATTTCCATTATAGATTGATCTTTTTCTTGTAAAGCTTTATATTCTTAAGTTGATCTCGCAAATCTTTATTCAATAAAGTTGTATCATGCCTAATCATTTGTACCTCAGGAGGTAAATTAATTGATAATATGTAAATAGGGATTATACTTTTTCCTTCGTCTTCGAGTTTTCCTGCTAGATTTCTAGTTGAGAATTCAGGGATAATAATTTTACGCCCAGAACAATTTTTTACGTCAAGGGAACATTGTTGTGAAATCACGCTCCACCTGATTAACCACGAATTTTGAAATTTTGTCTGATTTAAGGTAGTGAGGGCCAGATGATCGATGATGATTTCAAAATCACTCCCGAGCAAAAATATCTTTGACACATGGTAATCGAGTATATTATAGCGAGAAATTCTAATTCTGTTGTTGAATAGTGAGATTCTCCTTCACTTAAGCAACGACTAACTGATGTACGACGTAATGATCACCGTTCTCATCAGTTTTATATAAAATTCCACTGATTCCCTTATTTGAGGTATCGGTTTGTAATTTGAACTTGGAATTCGGGAGGTAATGTTTGAGCATTAAACTATTGGCTAAATTATTCTTTACCTGCGTGAAACTCTGTCGGTGGCTTCCAGTCCATCTCCATGAGCTCAATTCCTTCAAAATCTCATGAAAGGGTTCAATGAAATTGGAAGAGCGAGTGACGAACTGCCGGTAGTAATTACACGTTCCCAAAAAACTTTGTAATTGCTTCCGGTTTTTTGGCCCTGCAAAATTGCATATGATATCTAATTTGTCTTTATTGGGCCTGATTCCTTGGAGCGATAATTTATATCCCAGAAAATATACTGATTCTGGAAAAAATAAAGTCTTATCAAGCCTAAATGTAAAGCTCTTGCAACACAGAAAAGATGGAACAGAGATTATTCAAATGTTCTTCAAAGTCACCAACCGTGGTGACAATCAAATCGTCCACAGAAGCAGTGAGGCAAGAATCAAATTGATTTCCTAGCGCAAGATTTAGAGCGCTCATAAAACCTGAACCCGCAGTTCTTATACCAAAAGGCGTTCGGCAGATTCTTGGTGCAATGGAATCTGCCAGTATTCATTGGCCAAGTCAGTCGTTGAAATATACTTCACACCATGAAATTTCTACATAATGTCTGTTATTAGAGGTGGTGATTCATTCTATAATTCAATGATATTATTCATATATCAAGCGTCCAAACGAATGCGAATGTTGCTATCACTCTTAGCAGCTACGCGCAGGGGATTACAACATGAATTCGTCGATCTTTCGATTATACCCTTAGAAACTCAACGATGTAAGGGATTCCACGATCGATCAGATATCGTTAAAAAAATCATTGGTTTCCGATTCGGCATAAACTTTATTTGCGTGTAGTAAGGTTGATTGAGATAATTCCATTTCCGTCGAATCATTTTCCCTACCAATGTTTTCATCATTCATATAGTTGTCATAACCAATTTCACCTCGATTCATCGTATCCACCGATTCAACCTCAATTTCTTTTTCGCTGACAGCGTTAGAGAGCACCTGTTTATTTACGAAATTCGTGCTCTTACTCTTATCATCATCTGTATGCTCAATATAATATTCCTGAAAAATCGACGCTGCCTCAAAAACCTCATCAATTTAATCCATCACATTGTCTATTGAAATTCTTATGAAAATTCAGAACATTCAGAATTTGTATAAATGTTTGATCATTGTTTCGCGACGACAAAACTCTTTCAAAGGATGCATTCCCTAGAATCATTTTATTTGCAAAACCAAGAACAACTAAAAATGATATCAGCTTACCGTGATTTCCAATTTTTTTTCCAAAAAAACCTGTTTGTTTATTCTGGTTACGTTATTTTCAACAGCTGTGACGAGCAAAGCATTCGAAACGGGCAATTCTAACACTTTTACGTGAGATAACAAATATTAATAAAATCGTTCTGATATACAAGTGATTTCACTACCTGGGTCTATGCGTGTCAGAATCAGAAAATGTAAATCTGACACCAAGAACATAAGACATTTTTGAATACCCAGGTGATTTTTTAGAATCAATCACGCCATTCTTTAGGTCCTCAAAGAACTCATGAAATTCCTGACTCGCCGCCGGATCTAAACATACCGCGTCATTTCCTAGTTTGAATTATTTGAACACATTAGATCATTTTTATTTTGAAGAGTATTTTGATTATTTTAATTCTTAGGTAATTGAATCGATGGTCCCACGTTAGTTTTGAACACACGTACTTTTGATAAAAGATGTTTTGTGGTTTCGGTTTACTGGTCAGTGTACGTATTTTTTATTCATTACGTTTCGCCCATCCACGAAGGACCTCTCCAGATGTTACAAGCTATCCAACCGAGCATCACAACATCCAGACATAGGTGCTATATGTTTACAATAAATTATAAAATCCTCCTTTGTTTGGAGTCGTAGGTGGATTGCAGGGACCGAAACCATAAAACATTTTTTATTGATAATCCAGCCTGGTCGAAAACCTAACCATCGTTTATATCCACGTACTTTTGGTTTAAAGTCTCTAGTATCTTTATACTCCTTGTTCCGATGATAATCTCTTTGACTACTGTTCAAGTCCCGATTCTGATTTTGTTGCCGCTTTCGGCTATTCTCACGTTCTTCAGGCGTTAAATCAAGGTGCGCTGATGCCTGCGTTACTTTGCTTACGTCTGAATAGTCGACAGCTCTGAACGCTTCTCGTACACGAAAAGGAAGTTGGTGGATGATGCTATAATTTATTTCGTGAAGTTCTAATACCGGTATGGAATATTGAGTTTGTTTATATTGAGAAACAGAGGAAGCTCGCCAATTCCCTACACGCAGATCAAAGTGTTTTGCAGACCATTTTGATGTAATTTTGACTTGAACCAGAATTGATTAAAATTAATTTCGAAATCTTTCCTGAATAATCAGCCTAATTTTGAAACGTATCGCGATGAATTTCGAACCGTATTCGAGATTGACCTTTGAGTGCGTTCTCCACGAGATTTATTTGAATTTTGTCCTAAATTATTCTGCAACTTTGGCAATTTTACATCAATATTGAGATTCCTAAGACCAGTTACCAAATTATTTATTGCCATACTTGAGTCATCACCCTGTTGACCAGACGGTTGCTGACTGTTTTGATGTCTCAACGAGTTATTCTCTTCACACCGTGTATTGTTTAATCTGCGAAACTTGTCAATTTTATTTTGCAAGTAGCTTGAGGCTTGATTATCAGTCATTGTAATAGTTTAATTTCTACGAGCTGAATATTTATCAACAGGATTCCTTTTTTTATATGTTCGTTTTGATTTTGGAGTATCTTCTGATGCTGGATTATTGCTCGAACGCGTATAAACCGGATTAGGATTTTAGTGATTTCAATTTTAAAAGAGATCTATGAATAAAAGAAAAATATGATTCATAGTAAAATAAAATGTATTCATAAAAATCATAGAATAAGGAATCCGTTAGAAGTGAAAAGGTACATAAACATCCAAAATCAAGACTATGACTATGAGAAACAAGACGCTCAAAAACATCATCCATCCATACAAAATGTAAGCAAATTCAATAAGTATCATCAAATAACACATAAATTAATTTAACACCAAATCAGTAGTACAACCCAAGACGATATGATTAAATAACGATTCATAAACGATTATTTACCAGGAGAGTCTCGTAGAAGCGAATCAGTAAAAGAAACCGTGAAGGGTGGTAGGACGCCAACATTCAAAGCACATATCTGGCCAACCGATATCCCCTGATATTTACTAGTAGCAAGAAACTTTGAATGGTTCTCTCCAAAGTTCCAAGAGTCCGTGCTTATCCATTCAGGAGAAAATAACAGTGGGTAGAAGTAACAAAGAGAAGTCCCCAAAAAGAAGTCACAAAAAAGAGTCACAAAAGAAGTCACGCTTCAAAGATCTCCACACTGCACAGTGGTTCAAAAATCCAAATTTTTGTTGAAGACCCCTGAACATGAAATAATCGTGTTGAAGCTACATACCCGGAAGTTTTAAGGGTCGCTGAATTTGAGAATGATATTCTTTTTCAAAATTCAAAATGGCCGACGCAGAATAACGGTCGAGTTGCATACAGAAATAGAGGATGGAATGAAAATCAACTTCCATTTACGTTTCCGGGGTCGCTGAATTCGAAAATGATATATGTTTTTCAAAATTAAAAATGGCAGACACAAGATGACGGCCGATTTGCATAAAAAAGAAGTATGGAATGAAAATCAACTTTTATTTACGTTTTCTGGGTCGCTGAATTCCAAATCATATTTTGATTCTATAATTTGGAATGGCGAACACAAAATAGCGTCCAACTTGCATGAAAAAATAGAGTATGGAATGAAAGTCCACTTCGATTTACATTTTCGGGGTAATTTATTGTAATTTCACAAGGAAACATGGTAACCTATCATAAATTACCTCAAATTATGTTCCAAACATTTCCATAAATTTCCGGAAATTCATGAAAATTTCGGGTAATTCATACTATTTTTACTGGTAATTCACGGTAGCTTCCTATAGATTACGTCAAATTATATTCAGAAAATTTCCATGAAGTCCAGGAATTATTAGAAATTTTGGGTAATTTATACTAATTTTACAGGCAATTTAAGGTAACTCATGATAAATAACCTAAAATTGAATTTGAAAATTTCCATATATTTCGTGAAATTTATAAATTTTTTTGGCAATTTTTACTAATTTTACAGATAATTGATAATAACTGGGGATACATAACCTAAAATTAAATTCAAAAAGTTCCAGAGATTTCCAGAAATTTTCGGTAATTTGATAAATTTGTATAAAATATTCGAGCATCCGATTTTCCATTTTGGAAGAAGTTCATTAAATTTAAAACATTAATTTTCATTTGAATGACAAGCAAATAAATAATTTCATGATAATTTTTGTTAATGATCAAAAGTTGATTACACTTACATTAATATATTGATCAAAGTATTGTTAGAAAAATAAGTTTCTTTGTCTCTATATATCTGAAGAAAGTAGAAGTGATCACCATGTATAAGTAAGAAACGATGAAGTTAAAGTATTCGACGACAGGGATTAGTATTTCCAGAAATTTTCTCGTGCAAAAAAAGCTTGAAGGCTTCCTTCTAATTCCTCGTATCGTCCACGCAACGAGCCTCTCACTATGCGCCGCGCCAGGCACGTAAAAAGGCGCGCCGCACGCCTCAAAGAAATCGTTCCCAAAAGAAAACGGGCAAGCTAGGGCAATTAATTTCAACGCCACTTCATTAGGGACACCTTTCAGTGTGCAACATAGTAAGAATCGAAGCGGCCTGATGCGGCCTGGATAACTAATCCCTCAAAGAAATTCGGCATTTTCACTGCGCGAAAAAGAAAAAGAAGCGAGCATTCCGGCATCTCTTTCAGACACGCGCATTATTATTTTCACTTCAATTTAGTACAGAAATATTATACATATCTTAACGATTAGAATCCATAAGATCGAAAGTACTGATTAACTTTCAACTGGCTTTTTTCGGCACTTACATTTCACTCGGAGCTGCGAGACTTTTCAGCTGGGTAACAAGTGTTCGGCGGAAAGTTTGACTTTAAGCATATTCCTTGTCGAAACTAATGAATATGAAAATCTGCTCTTTTGGATTTCTCGACAGAAATGCACATCATACACGTACAGAAGATTCCATCTCGATCGAAAACTGTCGAGTTTCGAGGTTTTGAACGGAGATTCAGGATTTTTACCCACTCTGCACTGAGGCAGTTCTCGAGTATATTTACGATGAAAGTCAAGCCATAGCTTCGGCACACTTCAAAATTCAAAATATAAATAATAACTATCTCCTCACAGGAAGAGTTATTGCAAGATAAAAGAGCAGCCTTCGACAATGCCTTCATTGATTGATTATTACTACATTTTCATCATTAAAGATAATTTGGTATATTCAGAAATCACTTCAGCGCAAGCATCTCTCCGGAAATTGAAATTTCATCCTTCGAAAGCTGGACATCTTCCGCCAGCGCAGCATTTTGCCAAATTGTCAAATGTTGTTTCATGTAACTCTAATGTGTTATATTTTTGTTCTTTAGATAAAAATAGATGATTCCACAGAGAAGGAAAATTTTCAATGCACAGATATCCCGAATAGGTGAATTTGCTCATAACAATTACAAATGTTGTTTCCTGGATCTCTAATGTGTAATATTCTTGTTCTTTAGATGAAAATAAATTATTGTACAGAGAAGTGAAATTTTCGATGCACAGATATGCCAAATAAGTGGATTTCTTTATAACAATTACGAGTGTTTTTTCATGGAACTCTAATGTGTATTATTCTTGTTCTTCACTTGAAAATAAATGATTCCACAAAAAAAAAAAATTTCCAATGCAAAGATATGCCAAATAAAAGAATTTGTCCATGGAAATTGTTTATAAAATGACGAAGGTTGTTTCATTGAACTCTATTGTGTAATACTCTTGTTCTCCAGGTGAAAATAAATGATTACACAGAAAAAAAAAATTTTCGATGCACAGATATGCCGAATAAAAGAATTCGTTTATAAAAATTGTTTATAACAATGACGAGTATTGTTTCATGGAACTCTGATGTATATCTTCCTTCTTCTTCACGTAAGAATAAATAATTCCATAAAACACAAAATTTTTCGATGCACAGATGTGCCATATAAGTAAATTTGTTTATGAAAATCGTTTATTACAATGACAAATGTTATTTCATGGAACTTTAATGTGTAATATTATATGGTGCTTGTTCGCAACTTAAAATTGATCCTTCACATTTTTATAATAAAACCTATGTAAGTATACATACGAAATCCGAAAATGCAACAGTTAAAAGTTACATCCATTAGTTTGTTTATAAGAATTGACAAACTACAGGATATTCATCTAAATGTTACATTTTCATTCGATAGAAAGGAACTTTATTAATTCAACACCTTTTTGAAGAAATATCGATGAACGAGGCCATGCAAATATCGTAAATGTAACCAATTGCAAATCATAAGTTAAATAATAGATGATCAGATAACAAATTTAAGAAACGTGCACCTATTCTTTAAAGTACGATTCTTCATGGGTATGAAAAAAAGCTCTGAGCCTTTAAAAATTGAGGAGTCGGCTGATTTTTGTCCCAAAAAAGTGATTTTTTTCCTACTGTGCGGCAGTCCAAATTTCATCTGCGGATAACTCGTTAGCTGAATATTTCAAAATTGCTTACATTTTCGAGTTAGTAGTTTTTCAAAAAATGGGAGGTAATTTATCGGGAGCATCATTTATATTCCGAATGATGTCACATCAACTCCCTCATTATATATCTTCAGGGGAATAACTGATTCTGAGACCTATTCAATTTTCGATGCAGTTTTAAATCAGGTTGTCCAATATAAGGGGAAAAAAGGAAATAAAAAATTGTTTTTTGGATTTCATTTATTCCATTATCACTATTCTCAATCTCTGATATATTTACTGTTTGAGGAGTTATGTCCGTTTTGAATATATTTTAGGAAAAAGTGCACCTGGAAGGCACGCGCGTCTGAATAGCCCTGTTCAATAGGAACCACAAAAGTTACTTTCATTGTGCATACTTTATGCTTTCTCTCCTATACTACTCTTTCAAAAATTATTTCCAAGATTCTTCTCTTTTCCTCTATTTTGAAGAACTTTTTCTAATTCCTTTGTGCCCAGGCAATCTTTCTCAATGTTTTTTTGTTGTCGGATAATTTGCTTTCGGTTAAAACTTCATCACTTTTTGGGAATGCAACTAATTTACTTAAGTCTAATGTTGCGAATTCGGATATTGTATTGGAAACTGGCCTAAGTCTTGGCTCTAAGTTCATATTTCGATCGAAAATTAAAATTATCCTATTTTTTTTGTTAAAAATTTTAATATTTTGTTTGAAATGAAATGCAGTTAACATTTTTAAAAGAGCCTCTGAGAACAAAGAAGAAGCTGCTGCAAAACAGAATGTTCCAGCTTTGAAGAATTTTTTTCTGCCTTTTTTTTAAATTTTTAATATGTATGACATGGCCTCAAACCATGGCTGCAAAGGATCTTTATCAAATAAACATCATAAGCTTTCTCGCTAGGTTAGGCGTTCCAGCACTAGGAAGACTTCTGAGCTTGATAGGTGAATGCTCTCATTCTCCGCGGTTGTGCGAGTGAGAAATAGCAGGATTTTCCAAACCTTCCCGAAATAATACGAAAACTTTGCTTCCGATCTCTTCTGGTAGAAACCGACGTAGCTGCCTTAATCCCTGCAGGGTTCTCTCAGACCCTCGTCCTATGTGCGAGAATTTATCGGACTGAGAAATTCCCTACATTTAAATCGTTACGCGTTCCAGCCGACATGGCATTTCCTCGACTCAGACGGATAAATGCCCATCTGACTAAAACTGGAAACCACTTTTTACTCTGAAGAGGGTGCTTTCTGCGTAAATTTTAATTAGTTAATTACAACTGATTATCAGTGAAATTCTACTAATTGCTGTAGCTAGAACTACGGTACTGATAATTAGTGGAAATTTACTGTTCTAATGGGTAAAATGAAAATACTAATTGATTCAGTTATCTGCGATTATTAAGCAATATTATCTGGAGTAAAGAACATCGAACTACATGAATGAAAAAAATTCATGAGCCAAAAAAATCGGAATTGAGGATGATTTTCGATGTTGGACCAATCATTAACGAAAAATATTGAAACTTAAAAAATAGTTCTGCTCATTGAACCTTCCAATTTTTTGTTCAGATATCCTTAGTCATATATTATACGTGCAGGTAGAAAAACGCCGTCCTCACTACGAAACAGGGTTGCTTATCTACTAAAATAACTGTAATGACTTGTGATATACATTGCTTTATACATTAATATAGGGTCAAGACTGCTCAAATTAGGAGACACATAAAAATCCACAGATGAGAACAGCAACAGTCTTCGGAGCCTCCTTACCTATGTCGAGGATTATCTGGAAAAATCGAACCAAGTAAATCAATATGATTACGATTTGGATGAGTCTGAAATAATAAAATTGATAGCTAGTCGTATTTGTCGAAATAACAGAAAAAGTTACCATGTCATCCAACAAGAATTGTTACATAAGAATACACAAGTTGGGACAAAGTCTGAATTGAGGAAGAAAATCGTGGATTCACTACATTTTCTAGATGAATAAGAAAAAGCCGAATTTGATAGAAGTAGACATAATCAAAGAAAGATGAGAGATGTAAAGAAGGTTGTCTATAATCTGGTCTCTTTTCAAAATAGACGCTCTTTATTAGGGCACGAAAAATAACGTTTTCGTTTGCATCGTGCAAACTAGTTCAGTCGATCTAAAGTTAGATCAATTTATCGTGTATATCATTTTATGAAGATATATATATATATATGCATCCTCCGTTCCTAAACAGAAGTTGAAAAACAACCATCAAACACAGAAACAGCAGCAAGAGAAAAAATTCAGAAGAACATATGGTATCGTAGTATGTAAGAAAACAAACCTTCAAAACTGTACAACCATTGATCAAAACGAACGGGAAAACTTGGAAGAATATTGTATGTGATAGTGTTGAACAATTAGATGAGTTCATCTGTGGAATGGAGGAGAGGAAAATTAAAAAAAAAGATAAAAGATGGAGAAATCTCATTCCCACTTAAATCTACAGATGAAACTGACATTATTAATAAGACTATATATAGAGGAGAAACCGTTGAAGTCAAGGACCTAAGAAAAAGTTTTTGATGCATGAAAAAAAAAATAATAAGAGTACGTTGTGCCATAGGGGACAAAAAACAATATGGCGACGTCCAGCAGCGGGAAAATTTGAACATAATATATATGACGTAGAAGTTAAATACAAAAATTGAGTGAAACAGATGAAAAAACAAGATAGCGACAAAAAAATGAATCGATGGTAACGAAAACGGGCGTAACGTTATTTTCCATACTTTAATAAAGAGCATTCATTTTCAAAAAAGTCCAGATTATCGACAAACTTCTTCACATTTCCCATCTTTTGAATATCACTGGTCAACAACGCAAGAACTTGCATCTCCTTATTATATTCAAAGAAACATGAACATTTAGTAACATTGGAATTGATCAGGTGAGTAAATAAGTTGAAATACAATCTAATGAAAGTCTCTGCTCCAGCTTTCCGAGACAGACCCGGCGACTTTATGAGAACCCATGACAATCTGTCTAATGCCAAAAAGTTCTGGATCCTACAGAGTCCATCAGTCAAAAATCAGGCACAAGCAAAGGCTGCCTTGCCATCTGACCGATGCGATGCTTTAACTCTGACGACAACCGACACTTACCACTGCAAGACGTTTGAAGATTACACAGCTTAGAAACGCCCTCGGAAACGAGGCCGAGGACCATTTTAACGCATGAATGGATTTTCAAATTAGAGCAGAAGTGACTTCTTAGGAAACAGACGTGATGGACGAGGGAGAGCAGGATCGCCTTAGATGAGTTATGATAACACTGATAATAAAAATCTGTCCGCTTCGCGAGCACATTCTCATCGCGCGCAGCTCGCTCCGCTCGCAAGTTTCAGGGCGCCTCGAGCGCGCGTTAACCGGATATCGCGCTTCGCGCTTGATAATGTATGAGACTCGCGCTTCGTGCTTGTACATTTCAAACCTCGCGCTCTACGCTTGGGTATTTGTCTTCCACATTCGGAATGCTTTTACTATTTTTCGTTCCGATAATTAGGCACATTTGGAAGTAAATTGAACACATCAATATCTTTTAGATCCCAGTTAACCAATGCAAACTTATATTCACAATTTATAAGAAAATTAGGTGTAGATGAAGATTACATTTCTCAAAGCTCTATTAGCTCTAATGTACACATATTCTTGAATTCGGAAAAATGAAATGGACTACTAAATTGAGAAGAATTAAAGTATTTTTGACGACAATTATACGTTCAATGATGAATTTTCGTTCCGATGAAACAGGCGCAAAGTAGAAAATCTTGCTAAAATTAGTAGTGCTATCGACGTTCGTGGAATAAGTTTTTTTATTCCAAGGAATAGATTCCAAACCTCTTCCTGCATTTATTGTATCAAAGTGTAAACTTTCTTTTAGGTCAATTGAATCTGGAATTGTCAATTGCAATTTAATACAATCTTATCATTAGTGAATGTAGAACAAGATTATACAGCAGAGCACTCGCTTCCGATTGCTCATAACATGACATAACACAACATTTTGAGTTCTAAAATATATGTATGTCTTCCTAAGAATGTGCGCTCGAGCATGGGTGTGCTAATTTCTGCCACTTTCTATTTGTTTCGCTGCTTATAGTACCTAAATATACATGGCCACGCACGACCATGCCATGGCGTGTAGGACGCTGCTGCTGGCTTACCTTTATTGAGTCCTCAAGTAAATGTGATACCAGAAGACGCAAAATCCACTTTCGATATAGCAGATCGAGAAGATAAAGAGGCTGGTCTTTCAGGAACTGAAATTCCGCTACACGAAATTGAATTGACCGATGGAGAGGCAAAGGGACTCACTCGAATCAAGCACCTCAAATAGTGAGAGGCAAGTGGACTTGCCTTTCACCCCTCTTGCCGCGAGTAGTGAGGGTTAAGGAAACTCAATAGAATCATGCCATATTGGATCAGTCATTTTGTTTTCCGGAATTATGACATCAGATTCGCAATCAGCGCCCTCAAAGACCCCTAGATACCACTTTCAAAGTATATACAATAATTTTTCGTGTTGAGTGTCAGACATAATGAATCCGCCTTTTTTTGTTAATTCTGACTCCAGATTTCCATTCAGCCGCCTCTGAAACACCTGGGTATTACTTTTTGAGTGGATCCAATTATTTTTTGAAAATACGCTCCGCCATATTGGATCCGTCATTTTGGTTTTTGGAATTCTGACATCAGATTCGCAATCAGCACCTTCGAAAACCATATCTTTGTGTCCTTGCAATTCATTGTTGTACATTTCTATGTGTTTCCCGACTTTTGTCGATGAAACCGGGTCGCCTGGCCCACTGTAAGTTGTATTGACGATCATGCAGATCTCCCAAAAAAAAACATTTTTTCTCTCTGACTTTCTTTTCAATCTTGCGTTATTTGCCTTAAAAATTCTCATTTTCTTTCATATCTTTGAATTTTGGAAATGCCCCAACTCAGTCAATTTCGTTTTTATGAAAAAAAAATCCTTGAGATAAATTGTTTCAATTTTTACGTACTATAAGAAATCATACTTAAAATTCTAATTTCCTGGAAAAAAAATTCCGAAAAAATGTTCAAAATGTTCCTCCTCTTTTATTTTTCATCCAAAATAGCTGGCTATCGAACTCGTCCTTTCTTTTGGACCAATCAACAAGTGTGCCGATGGCCGATTTGATCCGTCCATTTTTTCGTGAGTTATCGTATTTACGAACGGACGGACATACGGACATAGAGACCAGCAAACAGACGATATCGCCAAAACTTCATTTTCGGCTTCAGGGGGTCTTGAAAGGTGGAGATCCGTTGAAAATTCAAGATGTGGAATTTCAGATGATTCTAATACTTTCTCAATCATAAATGATGAGAATATAAAAATTATAGACGGGAATCCAGTCGTAGACGCGATAATAGAGTTTCTGACAATTAAAATTACAAAAGACGAGCCTTGAGAAGGAAAAAACCCAACAGCAACGAAAAACAATGGAAGATCCAGGTTTGACAATAAATGAACACAAAAAGGGTTTGTCTAAACAATTAAGTACCCCAAAAACGGATGAAAAGGAAGGGGTCAACGGTGAGTACGTCAATTTAACATGTCCTCATACACCAGATTTAAAAATGAAGAGCTATATCCCCTTCCCTGATTGTTTCAACATAAATGAAGATAAGTTCTTGATAAAGTTCCTAATAAGTGTTTTGGCATGGTATAATTTTCCATTTCTCGAAGAACACTTTGTTGTTAGCCTCATGCAAAAATCAGATCCTACTAGACACGACTTTTTTAACTCAACTTCCCGATTCTGATAAGGAATGGTATCCACTGTACCCTTACCTAGATGAGTACGTCGAAGGTAGACTCTTGGCGTAATAAATAAATTGCCTTGGATATTCATTTCGAGTTCATGAAGGTAGGCCCAAGATTGAAAGTTTGGGAAAGTAAGGGAAATTTCTACTTAGGTTGATATATAAGCTCAATTCCTGGGTTTTAAGAAGCATTTTAGTATCGATTGATGCAGGTGGACAGTTATCACCAAAGTTTCTTTCTTTTATATAAAACTAGCTTAGAAAGTTTTTCAACACCATAGTTTATCGTCTTGCATGCGATAAAAAGTCATCCCTTGGAAAGTAAATAAATAACTAGATGCATAACTGCACTCTGATCATGTCGACGTTGTATCACAAGATTAATTCGTATTAAAATTAAATTGAATTGAATTATATGAATGATCTAGAAAGACGAACATAATTCGGAAATGTCGGATAAACAATATGAAGAGATGAGAATTCAGAGTGAAAACGGATAAGAAGAAACGTGGAGCATCGTGATTTAAAGCGCATATGTTGACGTTTCTTTTTATTTATGGCTAAAACTCGCCCAGAATATGATTATTTAGTGTCACCGCGCAAAGAATTATTCTTTATTACCCAAATGGACCTTCAACCATATGGAAGTGAGGAATGAATGGAGTTTACTTTTTGGCTCAAAAAAATTAATTCTGCATGTATATTCTTATAAAGCAAGTGACTCGCCGAGGGTGCGATTCATTGAATCTTCCAAAATTCAAGAATTTTTGCATGCAAATACTTATGAGTCTTCAGCGCTTCTGACGAACCTAATTAAATGACCTATTTCTCATATTTTAAGTTTTTATTAACATCTGAATTTTTTATAACTTTGAGTTGAAAATCTCAAATACCATTTCCAAAACAGACTAAAATGAACAGAATCAGTAAGGCGATTTAAATTTGATTATAAATAATCAAAAATTCAAATTGATTAGTGTGTATTGACAGCAATGAAGAGCATGAAAAAAAAGAGAGCGACGTTTGTATTGGGCCTGTACCACACTATGCGTTTTGGACGGTTCGATTTCAAGAGTCCGGTTTGAACGAAGGGTGACGACGTATTAGGCTCGTGACATACTATGCGTTTTCGCCCAATCGGTTTTCTTGGATGCGGCATAACGGGATAGGACTCACCGAGACTCAATGTCCGAAGAAACGGAGGTGGACCGTTGCATCGTCATGCAATAAAAAAAAATTATTTACGCACTTTAGGCGAAGAGTTTGTCAAACAAACTGATTCGTCCAAAATATTGGATCCATCCGTATGGTGAAGAACCAATCCAAGCATTTCAAAAATTCTGCGCGAATTTGAAGCAGCATGAAAATAAGTTTTTTGCTTGGTCAATCCAAACCGGGCCTTTGAAACTGGACCGCAGAAACGCATAGAGTGTCACAAGCATTATTTTGAATGCGCGGAGACACACTCGTCCTGTTTCGCCGTGCCGCACGATTCCCGCCACAGCATGCTGCGGCGAAACGGGGTGACCAGGCGGCGAGATGAGTCAGCCAGCACACAGTTTCAAATCAAACGTGACACACTGCGCTGCAAAACGGAATAAAAATGTTCAATACCGACAAATTTATAGAATTTATTTATGAAAAATCAACACTGTAGGATAAACGGTGCAAGGAGTACGGAGACTAAAATTGTCGCACTGAATGCCTTTCTGAACTGCGTATCTTCTTCAGCAACGAATGGCCTCAGCAACTCGAGTAATTCATTGGAAGATTTTGCGGACATTCTGCGGTGAGCGAAGAATTTATCTTCATGCCGCTTTAAATTTTCGTAAAATTTTCGAAATGTAAGAATTATAGCTTAACGATACGGTGGGATCCAATATTGTTGACGAATCGGTTTATCTCATAAAACTTCTGGCTGGAGCGCGCAAATAATTTTCAATTCAGATTACATGAAGATGCGTCATTCTGACTCCAAATTGCACCACAAATTGTCACGTCCACACCCGTCTTCATCGGACAGTGTGTCTTAGTGAGCCCCATCCCATTTTCCGGCATCCCGAAAAACCGTTTCGGTGAAAACGCTCAGTGTGTCACTAGCCTTATACATCACCACCATCAAACCGAGCCCTTGTCTATTCATGCTCGTCATCAAGCACATATCCAGAGGGAGGGAAGGGTCCAGGCCCCTCCCGGAATCCTGAAATCGGACATTCTTTTTCCATTTGTACTGCATCTTTTTATCACACTATAAATAATAATAGATTAGATGTGACATAATAATTTACGTTTTAATGTGTGGTTCGCTTTACTCTGCAATAATTCAAATGAGTCCACATTTCTAACGATTTTTATTCTTGCGCCCCCCCTCCTCCCCGAAACAAATTCCTAGATACGGGTCTGCTCGTCATTTCTGTTTCTACGAACCAACGGATCTGAATCATGGATATTATATGAACAAATATATGAGAACTCAACTGAAATTGCTCTTGTTGGTCTGTTTCGGGGTTTGAGACAGAGATTCTTATCTTGAAATGGCAAAAAGTTCTGTTTCTGGTAAAAATCGAAAGTATGAGAAACAAGTCATTCAATCAGCTCCGTCCGTGACGCCTAAGACTCACATAAGTGTTACCATGAAAAAAAAACAATACCATCTGATAATTATTGCCGCACTCATGGCAGGTTTCAAATTATTTGTTTAATTGACTCAACCCGTAGCAACGCGTCATCCGCTCTCTTGCTTTCAAAGAAGACAACAAACATTCATTCATGGTTTGAATAGTGTTGGGTCAAATCACGTAATTCACGAAGTATAACCATAATCATGGAAGATGCTCTTGTAAATTTTGCATCAAAACTTAATTTCAAGTAAGCCCAACCGTATAGTCTGTTTCAGGAAACCTCTGAATAAATAACAAAATAATATTGTTCAAATGGAGGAGGAGAATATTTTCTACTCTTGAATCAAAAAATTATGACTGCTAAGATTCTTATTCATATAGAAAAAATCCCTATATTTTCGAACAGTGGATAATAATTGTTTACGTGAATAAGTTTTTAAGCAGCCATTACCATTCAAATTTTCTTACACACTGCTTATATATGGGGCATTCTCTTACAAATCGAATACCGTTTTGACTTGACAGTTTTGATTGGTCCCAACCTCCAACTTGAGTACCTTCAAAATGATAACAATTCAATCGTTTATATAATATTATGATAATGTTAACCACAGCGAAATTTATGACGAAAATTACTATCGTGTTTGTTATGATTTCAGCTACAAAAATCTGTTTTTAGAAGTATGGGGCCGTTACTGGTTTAGCCACGCTCCAACCCGTGCCTACTCGTCGCGCGCCGCCAGCGCTACGTGAAACCCAGCAGAAATTATTTTCTTACTCTTAAACTGGTAGCGGCCTCATCTTTCTGGAAAAGGCTCGCGTAGCCAAACACATTACGAATACAGTAGTAATGTTTATAATCGATTTCTTTGTGACTAACATTATGATAATATCATTCAAACAATCAAATTGGTATTATTTCAAGATTACTCAAGTTGAAGGTACAACATTCACGTGACTAAAATCTGCTATTATTACCTTTAAAACAAAAGAAACATTCTAACGATATCATCAGTAGAACCAGAGATAATGAATTTAACATGTAACAAAATAGGGTAAAGCATTACACTATTTTTTGGCCTAGCCTTGATCACATTATTTATACTTTTGATTGAATATAGTGAAAATTGTATTCCTCTGGAAAGGGTTATTGCACTAGCAAAGCTATTGCTTTTATGCTTCGTCGAGTAATTGGAATAGCGTTCCAAATCGACTGCAGAAAGAAATGGAGCACGTGTACTCTCGTGGATTTTTACGACCCACTCGCGTAACGGAAGTCGATAAAAGAAGAACACCAACCCTTAATTAATTACGAAACGTTCCCTGCTAATGCGATCCGCCTGAAAACTGGATTGTGCCCATTGCGACTAGGGAGTACACATATGACCTTCTGCGTCCAGTACTTTCGCCTGATCTTAACTTACGTGTCTTTTATCATTCAAGGTATGATAAAATAAGGCCCAGTACTTCTTACGATAAGCGCCCCTTGCTTGCTTTTAGCCTCATTCTACTACTGAGATTCGGGAAAGTAATATGTATTTTTTTTTGTATTTACATTTATTAGCAATAACCCAACAGTTTCACACCAATTTTATGATTATTTTTTTTATTTGGTTGAGGACCATAATAGCCATCGACGCTTGGATAATTCCTCCGCGTCTATATGTACGCCTAAGGCTGGTGGCACACCATGCGTTTTCGCCGGACCGGTATTTCGGGATGCGGCAAAACGGGATAGGGCTTACTTCGACACACTGTCCAATGAAAACGGACGTGGACGTCACAGTTTGTGGTACAATTATTGCTAAATAAGATACGCAGTTCAGACTGGCATTCAGTGCGACAATTTTAGTCTCCGTTCTCCTTGCACCGTTTGTCCCACAGTGCTGATTCTTCATGTATAAGTTCTATAAATTTGACGGTTTCGAACATTTTTCATCCCGCTCTGCCGCACAGTGTGTCACATCCCACTTGAAACTGTGTGTTGTACCGACTCGTCCCGCCGTCCGGTCATCCGGTATCGCCGCAGCATGCTGCGGCAGGAACCGTACGGCACAGAAAAATGGGATGAGTGTGTCACTGCGCATTTGAAATAATACGTCATCACTATCCGTTCAAACCGGACACTTCAAACCGGACCGGCGAAAACGCATAGTTCGTCACTAGCCTAAGCGTTACACCAGAGCTCTCTCCATCAAGTGAAGACCGTAGTCACTCTGTTGGCCGATATGCCTGACTTACTAATGCAGATACTTCCCGTGAGTGCAAGACAATTCTCTCAATGGCAGGGCACTGATACAGTATATGCATAGCTTTATTATCATTCATACCATACAGGCAAAAGAGGAGACTCTCTGCGGGCCCTTTTCTATGCATGTGAAAGGCCGAAGTTTCCGTGCCCTACTTGGATTTCTGTTAGGACCTTGACCTCGTTTCTGCTAAGCTTGCGTATTTTCTGCGCTCATTTAGCATTAAGATTGAAGCCCATGAGTTTTTTGGTCCGTCTGTAGTTAGAAGACATTCCTAAGTCCTTCTTATGTTCCTCGATCAGCCAACTTCTGGAGTTTAATCTCCCAAAGGAAAAGAAACAGTTCTTATGTTCGAAAATGTGATGGAAATCGTAAATACTGTTAAATACTCAAAGACTCATCAGTTTTTGCCCCTGCTCAGAGGTTATTATATTCGATCGATTATTGAATCTATTATTCGAACAAATGCCTAAATTAAATATTATGTTTATTCGAAATTCCCCTCAACTACAGTACGACTCATCCGATTTTGCAAAGTAAATAAAAATTCTAATTTTTCGAATCCAATTCACAATGTTCACTCTACATTTTTCGTGCATTGCGCGAGAGAATGGTGGAAGTTTCTGAGTTTCTAAAGTACAAAAACTTCTCAAGAAATTCCTTCCACAATTGAGCAATTATGCATAATTCTTCTAATAAACTCAACGTCAAACTTCACGGAGAACTAATTACTAAAGCACAGATACTAGAGAGAACATCATTAAAGTCCAAACACATGGAGATCAGCATAGCCAAATACCTTCAGTGGAGTTCTCCAAGATAAACTAATTAAGATTAAGCTGAACTATGTATAACAAGCGAAGGTGGTACTTTTACAGGAATGAGATTATCCCGAATTTATCGACTTCAAAACAAAAACCTTTGCGAACTTCAAACATCGAAATGAAAAACTATCATGCGGCTATTATTTCAGGGAAAAATCTCGGAATTTTCGATTGTTCGTTTCAAAGAGCTTTGGCGATTAGGTATTTCTTTTAATGTTAAATTTGATGATTCGTCCAGATTTTAGGTTGAAACTAAAATACTGTATTTCAGACATTCTAATTTATAAATTCAGATCTATCAAAATCAAAACTAAATCCTACACTGCCGAACTGAACAAGTCTATGAGCTGTCTCTTGTATTCTTATTTGCAATATTTTGAATTTGTCTAAATCTATCGTTACGCTTTGCAGCACGCTTCTCAACTCCCATCTCGTGATGTTACTTAACAGAGCAATATAAAAGAAATAGATTCACATGTAAAACTTAAATTGATTCAGCAATGGTCAGTTGGTCGTAGGAGCGATGGCATGAGCTTGGTACCTATTCCGCCCGGTTGCGGGTTCAATTCCCGCCTCGCACTTTAAGAGAGCTTTGGTGGCCTGCGCGGCGAACACTTACCTAGCAAGGGAATATTTATCTCCAAAGAGTTGTGATGCTGGTACCTCTAGAGAAAAAAGATAAGTTACGCTTAGTACTTGAAGCTGGTGTTCTTAGTGGTTCGGAACCCACTCCAAGCTGTAGGTCCCGCCTATCACTGAAGTGGTGTTAGGGCTTAAAAAGCAATAGTGAAGAGGTACGGCGGAAATGTTAAACCATCAGGGGACACATTGAAACACCCGATCTGCGGAAAACATACATTGACTTCAAATATTAGCGAAATTTAAGGGACGAGCCATACCAACTCCTGGCAAATGACATTGCGCAAGTTACATAGAAAATGTTATTCATATCCCTATTTTCCATATTCTATTGAGTTGCAAGACATCGCGTTGATTAGTCGAAGAAATGATTCGAGTCAAGCTGCTGAATTTTTGTAGCCTCAGAATTTGTCTTATGACATATGCCGCATTGTGACTTGTTACAAGTGCAACTTGTTACAAATCTAATTTGGTTAAATGCAACTCGATGGGGAAAGGCTTGACCTGGAACGGCAAAAAAACTCGAGCAGGAGTAAAATGCAGAAAAACCAACGGCTTTGCCGATTACATAGGTCTTTATTTCATGAAAGTTTTGTTTGGAGGGATTTGCATACATATCACTTCAACGTAATTATCTATACTGGAATGCAAACGGGTTTCAATTCTCCCGCATTCATTTGAGACAGAAAAAATGAACTGAAGCCCCGATTTGTAGAATAACGAATCAATTCTCGTTCCTCATGGTCATATTACAACCACAGCTATGCATATGTGCATGTTCGTCATGTTTAATACGCAGCAGCAGCTGTATACTCTTACGCAATTACGATTGTATGCAAACTGTTCTTTCAGAGAATACATTCACTCTGATTTCCATTTTTTAACCACCCTCTAAACTAGTGTCACATTTTCGGTTCAGTACTATATTTTTTTCTTAGAGACTTATTCCATTCTCATTTTCTTTTCCTAAACTCCCGTATTCCATGTATGTACATGTCTGCCAGGAAAATTATAACTAGCAAGTTTGAGTGTGCCCAGGGCAAAAGTCTTCTCGATCTCACGCTTCGCGCTCGATAATTTATTTAACTCGTGCTACACGCAAGATTTATTTTTAAACTCGCGCAATCGCACAGTGGTTGAGAATCCCGATAAACTGTTCAAAAATCGAAAATATCGTCTAATTTGTCTTAAACTTGGCATAATGGGGTATTCAAGGTCGCTGATTAGGAATTTGACGTTGAGTTCGTCGAAAACGAAATGTTGGATCAAAAATGACAGACGACTACTGAAAAATTACATCTGATTTATTCAAAAAATTGTAAACGGGGGTTTTCGGAGTCGCTGATTGAGAATTTGATATTAAGTTCGTCTTTTTAGTTGAAAACCATTAGTCGTGGGGTAAACCATGGTAAACATGAAATGTATTTCCAAAGGATCTGCAATTTTTATTTGAAGCCTTTTTACCAATTTTCACTATTCACCGAGATAAACGTGGAGAACCATGATTTGCGTGGGTTTTTTCATTGTTTTTACCATGAAAATAAAATTTGTGGGCATTTTCACTATCATATTCGTGATCAGCGCGTTGAAATACATTTGTTAACGAAGTTCCGGATTGATCGGAGGTAAGCGCTTTTCGGAACTTCATCTCTTTACATTTTTTGTCTTTGAATTATTTACGAAACTTTTTTTGGTAGTATAGAAAAATGCAATGAGTGGCAGTTGGGCTTTTTGCATTTGCTCAACTACAGCGATGGAAAACGATGCAGAAAACATCACTGAAGTATTACCAATCAACGAAAATAGGTTTGGAGGAAATTCTTTTTTCGACTTTTGGCCAGCTTTTCTTCATTTTCAACCACTTTGAAACGTTTGAAAAAAAAGAATCCACAATAATCAGGTAACAGTAGCTAACTTTCTGCTTTTTGATTTTAAAAGATCTGTACACAAGTGCAGGAGAGGACAAAGAACAAGCTCGTAGCTTAAGGTGATTGTAACATCGGTCGCGAAGCGTGAGATTCGAAAGAAGCATGCCTCTGCGCGTGATGAGAATGTGACAGCATAGTGGGTAGCCATTTCATTTTCGTAGGAACGTTATTATGATTGAGACTAAAACCATACGTCATATTTGAAAATATCCAACAAAAATTTTTAGATCGGACAGACTGAAAATCCTTGCATATACGGTATACGAATTTAAATTGCAAAGAATTTTGATATTTTTAAGGCTCCCACATTTGATAAATGCAACCAATCAAGTTATATCCAAATTCAAGTACATCTTAAATGATGATACAAGAGCACGCTGTTTTCTGACAGGAGGCGTAGCGCACGACCCCAAAATGGCGATCAATGGTGACCGGCTTTTGACATATGTTCAATACAGTGCAATGAAAGAATGTACATCTGGTTTTTTTGTCTTTTGGGATACAAGAAACTATGCGAATTTCGAACATCTATTTACCTTTAATGATTATAGTTTCCTGAACTATTTCTACGACGAAATACATAGGATCGTCCGACCACTGGTACGTATCCGGAGACCGGTACACTTACCCTACATTTCCAGCGTCAAAACTATGATGTTAACGAAAAAAAGTTTAAACGGGTAAATTCATTCATTTTTCAGAATCTACCGAGCAGTATTTTTCATTCTTCAAAATTCGCACTTCTGATTTTGACTCGTAACGTCATCCCTCGGACAATTAATTTCAGCGTTTTCGAGCGCGCAACCGATTATTGCACCCGGCTCTTTAATTGTTTAACTTGACATCTACATTATAACAATCGATCGATCGTTGCTAACTGATCCACGTCAATTTCTTTCAACCAACTGTTGATATTACTTTCCCATACTAGATCTGTTATGAATAATATTCTGGGACCAGTTTCTCATAGCTTCTTCAATTTATTCATTCAGCACATACGTGCAATGAAATGTTCACAGAAGTTAATCATTCAGAATCAGAATTTACTTATTCATTCCAGAGTGGGAGAATCCTGCAGACAATCTTTGATATCTCATTGTAAATCAGTGTTCATAAAGGTGTCCTATTGTCCTTTTGTCCTACAATAGAAGGATGAAAATAGTAACCCTTTGAAATTTTTTTTCTTGAAGAATATATATACTGACAAATTGACTCCCAGACAACCTACGCTTTATAAACATAGATCACAATAAGTGGTTTTCTCCACTTATTCAACTATAGATCTCGGCATCGAGACAAATAGTAAACACTAGTCATCGCGCGGATTGGAATAATAAAGAATGTGTTCAGCAAAGGGAATCCAATAACGTTTGAAAACTCCTCAAGTTTCGTAAGCGACGTATAATCAAATTCTTCAAGACAGGAACATGAGTCTTCAAGATTCCTTTTCTTGTCTGATAAGGGATCGGACTCCAAGCAATAGAAAAGGTCTAAACCGTCTGGTTCCGACAAATAGTTATTGTTCAAACGCTTTTACGAAAAAATTTTGGACTCCTGAAATCAAAAGACTCGACGAAATAGGAGGCTGGTAATCGTGTTTCTCAAGAAAAAGAAGCTAGAGGAAGGACTGGTAAGGGAAGTGAGGTTTGGAGGGGTTAGAATTTGGTCACTCGCATTTGCAGATGACAGTGTTGTTGGCAAAAAGCGATGAGGCCTCAAAGAAGATGATGAAGAGGTTGAGAAGATACCTGGATAGGATTCGGTTAGAGTTGAGTGCACAAAAGTCAAAGGTTTTGGTTTTCAGGAGGCGTGGCGGAAGGGAAAAGGGAGGAGATTGGAATTTGAAAGAGGGCGGCTGTGCAGGAAGTGACAGAGTTTGTATACCTGGGTTTCCTATGCAGGACGAATGGGGAAGTGAAGCGTCATATAAAAGGAAGAGTAGGGAGGGCCAAAGTTGTGAGGAGGCAGGTGTGGGAATTCGGAAAGAAGTTGTTTGCAGATAACTTTGAAAGGAGAATGAAGCTGTGACAGGTAGCTGAACGTGTAAGTACGAGGAAAAATTTTCGTTAGAGAGGAAAAGTAGGCTAGTGAGGAAGGATTGGTAAAAGGAGGAGAACAGTAGAAGAGAGAGAGAGAGAGAGAGAGAGAGAGAGAGAGAGAGAGCAAGGGTGCGTTCATCTCTGAAGTGTCGTGATGCTGGTGTCTCTAGAGAAAATGGGTAATGTTCGTTCTTAAAACTGGTTGTTCCTGGTAGTTTGGAACCCACCTTTGGCTGTGAGTCCCTTGTACCCCTAACTAAATTCATGAATTTTCAGTGTTTTGTATTGGTAACTCAACTGGTATGGTTAAAATATTGGCTTGCAGTGATAACATCGGCACACAAAAAAAACAAGTCCTCTGTACACCCAACGAGACCTATCTACGGGCATGTTTTTCGACCCGCTGAATCTGAATTTCAAGTCGGTTTAGGCCGTTCACCTTCCAATTTCGAATAAATTGCAAAAAACCATAAGAAACAGCGAAAATTGGATGATTCAGTAGTAAGAATAATTTGTGGATTTAGGGCAAGCATAATTTTTATGTATTTTGAACCGTTGAATACTAATTTCAAGTGCACTTAGCTCATAAGCCGTTATTTGAATCTAAGAAAATTAAAAAAAAAACACGAAAATTGTAAAAAAAACATGAAAATTGCCAAGATCGCAAAAAATTGGGATTAACTTGATGAAAGAAGGTGTGTAGACTCGGATCGAAGGGGACTTTCATGCAATATAATCTGCTTTATCTGAATCTGTAATTGATTTGGCCCATATTTTCCCTCATTTGCCCGAAAACTGTCAGTCGCTTGTTTGAAGCATATTGAACATAAAATATGTATTTTTGAAGGATCTACAACTTTTATCCGAAAATTTTTGAAATTTTCACTATTCGCTGGAATGAACGTGAAGAAACGTGATTTTCATGGGTTTTTCATGGTTTTCACCATGAAAATCAAATTTGCGGGTATTTTCACTATCATTTTCATAATCAGCGAGTCAAATTACATGGATATACAGTGTTTCAAATCGCTCTTCGGAACTCCACCCACGTTTTTTGCTATTTTATCGGTATTATGACATTTTTTTAGTGTTTTAGGCAATATGGGCCGAATACATTGCTGATTCGGATGAAGCAGATTATATTACATGAAAATTTCCTTTGATGGGAGTCTACAAAACCTTTCCATCAAGATAATCCCGATGTTTTGCAATTTTGGCAATTTTCACAGGTTTTATACAATTTCTGTGGGTTTTTCACCGTTTTCTTAGATTCAAAATGGCTCATGAGCTAGGTACACTTGAAGGTAGTATTCAACGGTTCAAAATAGATGGAAA
This sequence comes from Neuroterus valhalla, assembly GCA_011762715.2. NCBI lineage: Eukaryota > Metazoa > Arthropoda > Insecta > Hymenoptera > Cynipidae > Neuroterus > Neuroterus valhalla. The sequence continues at coordinate 2,355 of WSXT02215774.1, read as the reverse complement.
TTAGGCTTGTCCTAGATCCCAAATCATTTCCATTACTAAAACATCCCATTTTTGCTATTGCTTGCAGGTTTTTGCATTTAATTCGAAATCGGAGGGTGTACGGCCTAAACTGACTTGAAATTCAGATTCAGCAGGTCGAAAAACGTGCCCGTAGATAGGTCTCGTCCCGTGTACAGAGGACTTGTTTTTTTTGTGTGCTGGTGTAATCAATGAACCTATTTTTCTTCGATAAGGAATCATTTTTCTTCACTAAAATTATTCGCTTTCATGAGTGTCGATAGAATAGATGTCCTCTCATTGACCTCCTATGTGGTCTGGATTGAAGTTCAAATCATCCTTGCCTTAGGCCTCCAACAACATGATATATCAACTCATATTCGCGGCATAAGATTAAAAAAAATATTGTTCTTCAAGTTGTCTGAGGTCCAAGTCCAAAATATTTCGAGAACAAACACCGGAATAATGATTAAAGCTGGTGAAAAAATTTTGTGTTTAAATTAAAAAAACAGAAAGTTATGTAGATCCTTCTTCCTTCTAATAAAATTCTGATTATTTTACTTATACCACCATAGCGAATCAATGCTGGGTTACTTCTTAAGACATTGCAATAACTCAGAGCTTTCATGCGTTAGGCAACCTATCTTATTATCTTTTTCGTTGTGACAGTATATTTAACTCGTAGTGAACTACAATTATTGCATATTTTGAATAATATCTTCCATGATTGGAACGTGAAATATATCATTCCGGAAATGGGAAGGAGAAGATCACATAGGACACGGTCAGTAATCCATGTTCCATATAATACCATTTGACCCCAAATGTTGAAAGTGAAATATTGCAATTTCACAATCACCATAATCGATAACACTCTTGCCAGTATAGAGTATTTTCGTGACCGAGATCAACTGATCGATTGGAGTTAGAGCGGATTTTCGGTCAAATGCATGAATGTATCAATCGCATCGTAAAGCGTCGCCGACTTCAGTCGTTCAAGCGGTATGTCGACATGTTTCCGAGAGAACGAGTAGTTTGGAATCAACGACCCGTGGCAGAACGGAACAGGATTCGTGATGCGTTGCACAGAAATTTGGTGTACCTCGTAACGGACGTTGAATTAAAGGGGCAGAAATAAAAGGGTAATGGTTTGGGTAGAGGGTTTGCAAGGTCTCGATGGATGATGCACTAACTGATGTATGGGACAGTGATTTTCAATTATCGGATCCACAAGGAATGCGTAGAGGCCACACTTTCAATCTATAAATCTACATTTGCATAGTACCTGCTACGAGATGATAAGATGTAATCATTTCCGCCAAGAGCTTTATTCGAATATCTAAATCTGTAAATTCAAACTGGTATTCCTTATCATCACCTTGTTTTACTTTAATTATTCCTAGACAAGCAAGAGAGAAAATAATAATTAGTTCTGGAGGAAGTGGAAGGTTACTACCATTTTTAGGATGATGATATCCACAATGTAAAGCTCCTCTTGCATCTTGTAATTTCAGAACATACTATTTACTATCCCAGGGAAAATCTATTATTTCAATAACGAAAATAGAAGTTATCGGGAACGTATGTCAGTCATTGATAGTGTCTTTCAAAAATTACGTCACAACCTTCTTCCAGTTCTCTTTTTTTATTCATAGATCATGACACGAAGCTAAAACTTCCAAAGTAAATTTGATCGATTCCGTTTCCCAATTAAAGGTAAAAAGGGAAGTGTTGAAAACTTCTTGATAATAAGGTAAGAAGAGGAATTCTTCTCAAAAAAGAGAAAACAGAAATCTGGCTTTACCTTTCAGATGACACCAATAACACAGCTCTACAAAAAAAATATTTTTTTCTCGTTCCCCTAGACATCTTTGCAAATTTGTATGTTTCCAAGTGTCCAAATTAAGAATATATCCAAGAAGGTACTGGATGTGCTCTTGCTTCTATGATTTTGATATCTCTTATATTTTGAACAATAATCGGCTAGTTAGCAATAAAATTTATTTTCTCAGTCATCATTAGGCTTCCACCATTAAATATTGAGTAAGGGATGATAAAGCAATTTGTCAAAGCGTTGGACAAGGAAATAGATGGTTTTACTTACATTAGGAGGAAATATACGAAGCTTAGTATGACAAAGTTGAAAGGTGGAATATTCGGTGGTCCTCAAATAAGGCAATAGATGAAAAACACAGATTTTGTCGAAAATTTTCTAGGTATAACCATAAAGCATCAAATCATGAAGAAATTGTACAAAATATGCTGGCAAACTTTCAGGCTCTACACGGAGAGACTTTTGATATCATATTTTGGTTTATTCTATATCGATAATTGAAATAAAATGCAAGAATTTAGGGA